>VDFB02262827.1:139536-207389 GCA_007258455.2 Sequoia sempervirens
AGATCCATCCACCCGCGGCGGCGGACCCACCCCCACGGCGGACCGGTCCACGTGGCTGCCGCCTTTCTCCTCTCTCTAGCACGCAATCCAAGATGACCCACCAAAATTTTTTTCCTACCCATTTTTAATCTCAACGCCCCGGACAAAACCCATGTTTTTGTTTTTCAAAAACACGTGCCTAAATGACGCAAAAACACAAAGTTTGGTTTTGAGCTAACTTGGCGGGGTACGGCACGGTGGGTGAAAAATATACATCTCTCGTTTGCCCGGTGAATGATGTCACTATCGTACTCCGGCATGGTGTCTGATCTCACTCGCCTCCTCTTCGTCCTCTCCTCCTTCTCCACTTGCCAGCTATCACAATGAGCCCAAGGTAATTCAACAATTACCTTTTATTCCCTTTTCACCTTTTCCCTCCCTTTTCACCTTAGGGTCTTTTTTTCTTTCTTTTAACCCAAAAATAGCTCCGACTAATTCATCTAGCCTCTTTCTTCCCGAGGCCGCCGTTTGCACACCGTTTTTCCGATTGACTCCGTTCAAGCGCCATTCTTCTCGTTTTTCCGTACTCTTTCCAACAACATATACCACTCCATACTTTCGAGAAGTTGACCGGGGCTACCTTTTCCTCCCCCGTCCCCCTTCTCGAGGGGGCATACCCTACCATTCCCTCCTAACCCGTCGCTTTAAGCCTACCTTCGCTGGACTGGGGCATCCGCTCCGCATCCCCCCCATTTTGGGTAGCTCATGTGCATTCCCCCATGCTGGGACATCTCTTTTTCTAATCTCTTCCTCTATAGAGTCATCTGCATTATGTTTTTCTTCGAAACCCTATTATTCTAATAGTATTTCGAAGAGGGGCAAAATGTAGACGTCCAATTTGATCACTTCCATATGATCAAACACGTTTCCTTATTTATCTAATTGCTCATTCCCTCTGTCAATATTAATTAAACCAGTTGTTTAATTAATACCCTTGCACAAGGGTCCTAAAGTATTTAATTTAATACTTTACCTCTCTTCCTCTAAATTAAATAAATATACCCTTTTATTTAATTTAGTCATATCCCCCTTTTAAATTAAAATTCATTTTTAATTCCCCTTTTCTCTCTCATAGTCACATCCTCCAACTTTTGCAAGTTGGTCTTTAATCCATCTTAATTACTTCATCTTCTTCTAATTAACTAGGTTAGCATGTGCACACCCCTAACCATCATTAAGGTCACATCCTCCATAATCTCCTACTTGCTTCTAATGAGTCATTAGTCCATCTAACTGAGTACTTGCACAACCTTAATCAGTTGATTAGCCTAACCTAATCCTCCTCCCACTTATGGCATGTGTCCTTAAGTCAACCTTATTAAAGGCTTTCTCCTTTTGGACAAGGCACTCCACTTCCCCATGTGAATTTTTAATTCACCTTTTAATCCCCCAAGGCACCCAAAAGGAATTTTTAATTCCTTCACTTCTTCCCACATGTCCTTCACTTATTCTTTATTCTTTCCCATCTCCCCATGAGACTATTTGAGGAATTTTTAATTCCTCACATGTCCTCTCACCCACATGGGGACAAGGACCTCCTTTATGAGGAGATCTTGTCCAATCCCAAGGTACTTTGTACCCCCTCCATGTCATGTCCTTCTCCTTCCACCTCATGTCCACTTCACCTTTTAGGGCTATCTCACATGCCACATGTCAAGATGTGAGGGCTTGTGAGTTCTCAACTCACCTTAGCCCTACATCTTGATATTTGGTGGCTCAATCTTGACCCTCCATTTCCCCTAGGGGTTCTCAAAAATCCTATAAATACCCCCTCTTTTCTCTCATTTTGAGGAGATCATTTTGCTAGCCAAACTCTTGCAATTTTGTTTCTCAACTTATACTTAGCCATTTTCTTGTTTTCATCCACTTGCACTCATCCTCACAACATCTTTTAGCTTGCATCTTGTGCCATCCAAGGAGCATACACATCAAAGATCGAAGGGCCAACCAAAGGATCGACTCAACTCAAGGTATAAGGTTCCATTTCGTTGCTTTTATCTTGCATTGTTTCCAACTTAGGCTAATCTTGAGGTGTAGGTTGTTTTAAGTTGTTTATTTGCACTCTTTTACTTGTGGCTTGATTTCTAACGCATAAATTCGACCTATCACAACTAGCTACTAGGAAATCAACATATAATCATTTAATTTAGTTTTTTAGTAAAATAAAAACATACAAGATTTCATTAGAAAACTATAAGACTCCATTAATGTCTTCCATCAATTTTTTCTCAAGAAAATAAAATATGTTTAATAACCATTTTGAGCACACATGCAATACTTAAAAAATGGAATATTTAGCACAAGTAAAATTATATAATATCTTTGTGTAATTTATCCATTGTATAATAATTGAATGAATAGGCTTTATGATCTCCCTCACTTTGATTTAGTAGAAAAATCATATCATCTACGTATAATTTCTCATTGTGTAATGATTGAATGAATAGGAAATGAGTTAAAATAATTTAATCATTTTGATACACTTATGAAGAAATGATAGTTGTATGATTCTTCTATTATATAGATCCTAGAAAAACATAACATGATAAAATAGAAGGAAATATCATAATACATATTTTATTGAGTTAACATAGGCCTCAAAAATGTTTCACTCCTAAATGGCTTCTTCTCTACTTATGAATACTATAGGAACCCTACTGATAGGGTAGGGTTGGATGGAACACTCACTGTTCCATGCTCTGGGACTCACCTTGGTGAACCCCTTTGGTGTCACTCTCCACCACATTAACCTATAGGCCCTAATGCTTGTTAGGCACCCCTAGTTCTCTTGACCAACCCTACTATCATCTCCATTTCCTTAACCAAGCCAATCTTGGTGCTCTCTCTGCTATTCTCTCCTTAGCCCTTAATCTTCCTAAAGGCTAGTTAAATCTCCAAGCTTCACTAATTTGATGTAGGAGTTTGTGATGTCTCCCATGGCTTCAAGACCATCCTCCTAGGGTTCTTGATCATCCACCAATCTCCAATTCTCCATCGCTCTCACCAAATCCTCTTTTAGGGTTCAAAAGCCTACTAGCCCTAGAGCCCTAATTAGGCCTCCTTCTCCGAGGAAATAGGCTTAATCCCCATTCTTTCTAAAGAAAAACCTAAACTTTCCTTGGGGTTCTTGATCCATTTTCCCACCTCTCAAATATTTTTGAGGTCTTAGCCCTTCACTACCCGTACAACGCCCCCACTCAAAAATAGCCAAAAAACTAGGGTTTATAAGCCTTTTCCAGGCTGCTTCCAAACTGTCAGATTTTTCTCCCACCAAATGGGTTGATAGAGCCTCCTCTTGACCACCAAGCCTTGCCAAGACTCACAACTGAATTCTCCAAAAGGAATTTTTTTCAAAACCTTAGCACCCCTGCAAGTTATGTGCCTTGCACTCCTTGTCTTCCCTAGCCAGACTCTTCTTGGCTCACCTAGGGAAAGACTTTGCTAGCAGCTCCTGCACACACACAAGCCCTAAAACCTACCATATGTAAAAACATGGAGTCTAGGCATTTTTCCCAAAGGGTCGTACAATTTGTACAGTGGGAAAGTGGTCTAGCACTCCATTTCCTCAAAATTGTCTAGTTCAGACCAGCAACAAGGTAAAAGTAAACTATTTACAAATGGTGCTTGAAAATTGAACAAGGAAGCTAATTAATGTTAAAAAATGGTTTTATGCTAACAAAACTACATCCTACAATCAAAACAGTAGCAGATCTAATCCATTAAAGCTCTATTTAGATGCAAAAATAAAAAATTGTATCACAGAATGTTGTCTTCCTTCAATTTCACAAAATTTCACTACAACATCAATGCTTCCAACCTTGCTCCATGGTCGAAGCACACCTTAAATAGGCTCCAAAAATATTTAAGTTCCTTTATTCAAATCTATTGATGACCTAATGGCAAAAGTTATAAAATCCACTATGTTTTTCAACCTTTGCCAACTTTTTGAAAACTAAGCAAGATGAGCTTCTAAACTTATTCATCCCTTCACAACTTCTTTCCTAGAGATCAAAAACACCTCTAAGCTATCTTCAAAATGGTCAACATGACCTTTATGAAAACAAAATAAAATTTTCCCTCTAGATTACCTATTTGCCTAATGAAACTGCCTGTTGTTCCTTAGGTGCTCCTGCACCATTCTCCCCCTCTCTGCCCAAACACTAAGGAATGGAAGGAAAGATCAATGACAGGTCAATATCAAACTTCTTGAACTGGTATTCTTATACCCATGTTGCTTTAGACTTTGGCTTGTCCTTCCACTTGATGAGGTGCTCTATGTACACCTTATGCCTTGTAGATTTCTTCATCCTTGACTCCAAGATTCTTTTTGCTTGAAGCTTATCTAGAGTAGTTAAGGCTATGTTGCTTACATCCTTGAAGATCTCTCTACTTTCCTGATCTAAGTTACTGACTATCCCCTTATATCTGATCAGATCAACAACGTTGAACACTGCTGAAATCCCTAAATCTGCTAGTAACTCCACCTTGTATGCATTTTTACCATACTTGGCTAACACTTTACATGGTCCCACTCTTTTCATCTGAAATTTGGTTGATGTACCCTTCTACAACTTGGATTTGTTGAGGTGAACCATGACATAGTCTCCTACTGCAAATTATAAATCCTTTCTTGACAAATCTACCTTATCCTTCAACTTTTGTGTAGCCTCGGTGACTGTCTTCTTTACCTGCTCCTGAATCTCTTTCATGGTCTGAGTGAATTCCTATGCATGTCCACTCCTATGCTCCATAGCTCCTTGATCTATGAGCTCACACACACCTCTTGGGTGCATCCCATACACTATTTTAAAAGGGCTCTTCCCTGTAGTTCTGTTCACACTGTCATTGTATGCATACTCAACCTGTGAGATCACCATGTCCCATGTCTGTCCATACTCTTTGGTTAGGCACCTTAGTAGGTTACCTAACACTCTATTAACCACCTTATTTTGGCCATCAGTCTGAGGATGGTAAGCTAATCCAAAGGATAAATTGGTACCTAATCTGCTCCTCAGAGTTTTCCAAAAGTGGCTCATAAACTTCACATCTTTGTCTGATACAATGCTTAAAGGTAATCCATGGATCCTTACTATCTCTTTGAAGAAAAGGTGAGCAATGTAGCTAGCATCATGTGTGGTATTGCAAGGGATAAAGTGACTCATTTTGCTAAATCTATCTACTACCACATAGACACTGTCAAACCCTGTCTTAGTCTTGGGAAGTCCTACAACAAAATCCATGCTAACACACTCCCATGGTCTGTTAGGAATGGGTAGGGGTCGATATAAACCAGCATTACTAGCTCCTCCCTTAGCTTTCATACACACCACACATTTCTTGACATATTTTCTAACATCCCTTGGTAGCTTGGGCCAGTAGTAGAACCTTTGCACTAGTTCCATTGTCTTGTTGATACCAAAATGACCACTAAGACTACCATTGTGCTTCTCTTGGATAAGATTCTCCCTCATAGAACCTTTTGGAACACACAACTAATTACCCTTGAATAAAAATCCATTTTGTAATGTATACTCTGAGCATTGGCTATGAAAATGGTTCTCAAAATCAGAACATACCTTGTAAGCCTTTGAGAAGTCTTCATCTTCACCATAGAGATCCTTGAAACTCTCTATTCCAATGCTCTTGATTTGTATCTCTTGTACTGTCAGCAACCTCCTACTTAGTGCATCTTCCACCTTGTTCATTTGTCCCTTCTTGTGCTTAATGGTAAATGTGAAGGCTTGAAGATACTCCATCCACTTCAAATGTCTATTGCTCAATTTCTCTTGAGTGTTGATGTAGCTAAGTTCCTGATTGTCGGTAAACACCACAAACTCTTTGGGTAGGAGATAATGCCTCCACTTCCTAAGTGACTGCACTAAAGCATACAGTTCTAGGTCATAGGTAGAGTACTTTTGTTTAGCTTCATTAAGCTTCTCACTAAAGAATGCCAAGGCCTTCCTTCTTGGCTGAGTACTCCTCCTACTACAACTCCACTAGCATCACATTCCATAGTAAACAACTTGTCAAAACTAGGCAATAAGAGAATAGGTTGAGTTGCCACTTCTTGTTTCAGTTTCTCAAAACCTTTCTCAGCTTCTTGGGTCCACCTAAACTTAGTCTTTAGGCCTCCTTTAATTGTATCTAGGATTGGTGCACATATACCACTAAAGTTTCTTATAAACTTCCTATAAAACTGAGCCAATCCATGAAAACTTCTTACCTCTATCCCTGTATTGGTGTAGGCCAGTTTAGTATAGCTTCCACCTTACTTGGGTCCATTTTCAATGTTCCTTGGGATACTACAAACCCCAAATACACAAGCTAATATTTGAAGAACTCACATTTCTCTAGATTGATGGCTAAATTCTCCTCTTGCAACCTTTTAAGTACCATCTCCACATGCTTTAAATTTTCTTCTACTGTCTTACTAAAAATGAGTATATCATCAAGATACACTACCACAAATATCCTTGTAAAGTCTTTAAGCACTTCATTCATGAGCCTCATGAATGTACTAGGGGCATTAGAGAGGCCAAATGGCATCACTCTTCACTCATACAACCCATCATTTGTCTTAAAATTTGTCTTCCACTCATCTCCATCCTTGATTCTGATCTGATGGTATCCACTCTTGAGATCCAACTTGGTGAAATACTAAGCTCCTCCAAGACAATCCATCAAGTCCTCAATTCTAGGAATAGGGAACCTATACTTGATTGTGATTCTATTTATTGCCCTAGAATCAGTACAAAGTCTCCACTTGCCTCCTTTCTTAGTTGCTAAAACCACTGGTACTGCACATGGGATGATGTTCTTCCTAATCAATCCTTGATCTAACAACTCCTGCACTTTCCTAGCTACCTCTAGATTCTGATCTAGGGTAAGCTTGTAGGCTGCTTTGTTTGGTAATGAAGCTCCTGGTATAAAGTCAATCTAATGACTAATAGCTCTCTTTGGAGGTAAAGTTGTAGGTGTACCATCACTGACTATGTCCTTATACTTCTCAAGTAACTTTTAGACTACTTCTAGTATGACTGTTTTCTCAGTCTTATCTTCCTCTTTGGATTGCATCATGACCACATATCCTTCACCTCCTTGATGTAGGTCTTTAATGAACTCTTTGCCACTACTCAATAAGACACTAGGGGTCTTTGACTGTCCTTCTTCCTCATCTGACAGTGACTGCAACTTAAATGCCTTCCCATCCTTCTTGAAAGAAATGGTGTTCTATTTTCCATCATACATGACACTTCTATCATACTGCCATGGTATGCCCAATAGAAGATGGCATTCATCCATGGGTAACACATCACAAATAAATTTTTCTTTATACCCTCCAATGGGAAACTCCACCGTTGTCTGCTCATTGACAAGAACACTCTGTCCTTTGTTCAACCATGTCACCTTGTAGGGATTAGTGTGGGGTACCTTCTCTAACTTCAATTTCATCACTGCCTCCTCTAAGTTTATGTTGTTAGTAGACCCTAAGTCTACTATAACCTTACACACCTTTCCAAGTATTTTGCACCTTACTCTAAATAATTCTCTTCTCTGTTTTGGCTCTTCCTTGATCGGCTGTCTGATCAAAACTCTACTGAACATTAGATTCTCCCCCACTTCTAATTCAATATGGCTAACCTCTGGTGATTTGACACTCATGGTGTCCTCTTGTGCATATGCCACCCTCTTCTCAGTATTTTATGAAGATGCTTTCTCCAGGCACCTATAAGCAAGATGACCTACTTGACCACAGTTATAACATTTCATATTGGAAAAGTATGAACTACTTCTGCCTGATCCTCTTCCTCTATTTGAACCTCCTTGAGGACCTCTGCCTCTGTTATATCCTCCTCTAGAAGATGTTTCACCTCCATGCTCTGTGAGTTTAGACTCTCCTTGATTTCTTTGTTCAGTCCCTCTACCTTGGTATCCACCTCTATGTCCTTCCCTTAGAATCCTGATCTCTGCCTTTTCCTCTACCCTTAGAAGCCTGATCTTGTTTCCTCTTGCTCCTTTCTTCAATCTTTATAGCCAATTGATAGCACTGGTGAACTGTCTTGGGACTTAGAAGAGTCATCTCCTCTTGAATGTTCCATTTCAAACCGTTAAGGTGTCTATCCACCTTGAGACTCTCATCCTCTGTCACATTAGACCTCATACAAAGTTTTTGGAACTCCTCAGTATAAGTTTTCACATCTTGGTCCCTTTGCCTCAAACTCTGTCTCTTCTTATGTAACTGAATCTCATAATCATCTGGAATGTATGCTTCTCTTACCTTGGCAACCATTCCTTTCCAAGTTGAAATAGGTTGCTTGCCTTCCTTTTCCCTCTCTATGTGGATGAACTTCCACCAAGTCAAATCTGAACCTCTCAATCTTGATTTGGCCACCTTTACCTTTTGGGCTTCAGTGACTCCATCACATTCAAAATGGCTTTCCATTCCCTCTATCCAGTCCATGACTAGATCAACTTCCATTTTCCCACTAAATAGTGGTATGCCTTCAAGTGATTTTCCACTCAAATCCTTCAATGCCTTCAAGAAAGGTTCTCCTTTCAGAATAGGGTCAAGTTTAGGGACCTTATCTTCCTCTACAACGTCTTCTTTCTTTGGTATCCTACCTTCAAACTATGCATCATTCAATGCTTGCTCAAGTTCGTCTATTCTCTCCTTCAATAGCCTATTGTCCTCCTCTTGTTCTTCAACCTTCTTGGCCAACTCTGCATTTGTCACCATGTCTGATGATCCACTAGACTCAATCTCTGACATATGTTTCTCTATCCCAAATCTTTAACTTGCTCTGATACTGGTCAATCCGATAGGGTAGGGTTGGATGGAACACTCACTATTCCATGCTCTGGGACTCACCTTGGTGAACCCCTTTGGTGTCACTCTCCACCACCTTAACCTATAGGCCCTAATGATTTTTAGGAACCCCTGGTTCTCCTAACCAACACTACTATCATCTCCATTTCCTTAACCAAGCCAATCTTGGTGCTCTCTCTGTTGTTCTCTCCTTAGCCCTTAATCTTCCTAAAGGCTAGCTAAATCTCCAACCTTCACTAATTCGATGCAGGGGTGTGTGATGTCTCCCATGGCTTCAAGACCATCCTCCTAGGGTTCTTGATCATCCACCAATCTCCAATTCTCCATCGCTCTCACCAAACCCTCTTTTAGGGTTCAAAGCCTACTAGCCCTAGAGCCCCAATTAGGCCTACTTCTCCAAGGAAATAGGCTTAATCCCCATTCTTTCTAAAGAACAACCTAAACTTTCCTTGGGGTTCTTGATCCATTTTCCCATCTCTCAAATATTTTTGAGGTCTTAGCCCTTCACTATCCATACAATGCCCCCACTCAAAAATAGCCAAAAAACTAGGGTTTATAAGCCTTTTCCAGGCTGCTTCCAAACTATTAGATTTTTCTCCCACCAAATGGGTTGATGGAGCCTCCTCCTAACCACCAGGCCTTGCCAAGACTCACAGCTGAATTCTCCAAAAGGAAAATTTTCAAAACCTTAGCACCCCTACAAATTATGTGCCTTGCACTCCTTGTCTTCCCTAGCCAAACTCTTCCTGGCTCGCCTAGGGCAAGACTTTGCTAGCAGCTCTTGCACACACACAAGCCCTAAAACCTACCATATGTACAAACATGGAGTCTAGGAACTGTTCCCAAAGGGTCGTACAGTTTGTACGGTGGGAAAGTGGTCTAGCACTCCATTTCCTCAAAACTATCTGGTTCAGACCAACAACAGGGTAAAAGTAAACTATTTACAAATGGTACTTGAAAATTCAACAAGGAAGCTAATTAATGTTACACAATTCTTTTATGCTAACAACACTACATCCTACAATCAAAACAGTAGCAGATCTAATCCATTAAAGCTCTATTTAGATGCAAAAATAAAAAATTGTATCATAGAACGCTGTCTTCCTTCAATTTCACAAAATTTCACTACAACATCAATGCTTCCAACCTTGCTCCATGGTCAAAGCACACCTTAGATAGGCTCCAAAAATAGTTAAGCTCCTTTAGTCGAATCTATTGATGACCTAATGGAAAAAGTTATAAAATCCACTATGTTTTTCAACCTTTGCCAACTTTTTGAAAACTAAGCAAGATGAGCTTCTAAACTTATTCATCCCTTCACAACTTCTTTCCTAGAGATCAAAAAAACCTCTAAGCTATCTTCACAATGGTCAACATGACCTTTATGAAAACAAAACAAAATTTTCCCTCTAGATTACCTATTTGCCTAATGAAACTGCCTGTTGTTCCTTAGGTGCTCCTGCACCACCTACTTTAACAAATTGATTTCCCATCACTCTCTAATGTAATTAGGGGTATGGAAATGTCATTATTTCCATCTAATAAAAATTATTTGGGTAGCATTCCTCTAATTTATATCCTAGATCTCTATCATGCCTTGATGTCTCCTTTGGATACAACAATAATGATGATGGGTTTTTAGTGCTTTCTTGTAATAGAAACATCTAGGTGTTGGGATCTTTCTATATGAGATGGTAGTTATTATGCCTCTTGTCCTTTCCACTCACTTTTTTGTTCATGGGAAGGATGTTTCCTTTACTTTGGATATGCATTCTCCATCCGTGGGCATTGTTCACTCCCAACTTTGAATTAAAACTCTAGCTTGTGCTCTAGCTCCTATTATGTGTTGTGGTCCAAATATTAGTGAGAATGTTTATCATTACAATAAATGTTCCCTAATTTGTAAATTTAAGCACCTTTGGCCCTCTCTACTTGAATTTTATAAGTTGGCATTGGCATCATACAAGCCCCTCATGAATGAAAAAATGAGCTTTACCCTTGTTTTTAAATAAGGGTATTTTATTGCTATATTTGATTTCCATGCTCATTCGGATTTGATATGTAATGTTAGGTTGTGGTTGTGGGGTGAAAATTTTATTTCAGTGAAGTCATGGTTTCCTTACTTTAATATGCTTATAGAGCCTCTTCATATCATGGTAGTTTGGGTTATATTATGTAGCCTCCCTCTCCATTTTTGGGAAGAATCCTATTATGAAGCTATTGATAATTCTATTGGGGGGTTTTTGAAATTTGATTCAATGAATTAAAACATTAGTCACACTATATTTATGCCAATATTTTGTTGGACATTGATGACTCCAAGTCACTTCTCGGAGAGGTTTTTTTGATGGTGCAGGATAGAACTTGGATTAAGGTTAAGGTTATTGACTATTAAGGTCTTTTGTTTCATTGTATGTGATGCTTCATTTCTATGAACCTTGCTTTTGAATCCCCAATTCATGACATAGGAATTCTAGTTTTCTTTGTGGTGGTGTGATTCCCTCTTTGACAACACTTCAAAGTTGATATTTTTATTGTTTGGATTCTCTAGGCATTCTTCATGAATATTTAATGGGGCATAATGAGTTTTGTTCGAAGTATTTTGTGCCTCAAATTATTGTTGGGGTAGTGGAATATTCACCGTTTGCATTTCCTAACGATCCTATTCTAGCAATTGTTAATCCTCTTTGGGGTGGTGTTGGAGTGTCTCCTCAAGTTTGTGTTACAATTTCCACTGGGTGGTCAACTTCCTTGACCAAGCAAGTTCCTCTCATGTATTGTCCCTATGTAAGGTCAGAGAGGATTCCTCTCATCTCTCTCTATAATTTGAGAACTTGAATAATGAGGTTTACTAGACCATTGTCCGAAAATGAAAGAAAGGTCTTTTGAAACATGTATCTAAATTTCACACCAAGGTCAAGGGTGTGATATTTTCTAGTTTAAGGTTTGGTCTTGTTTAATGGTGTTGATTTTGGTCATGTTTGTAGGTCACTATTATTTTTTTCCATTTTTCTAACATTTTTGTTGTAAAGAGCTTGGGACCTTGGTTTCTCTTTTATCTTATATTGTTTCTATCAATCTATGAGCTTGATCTATAATAGGTTTGGCACCATTGTTTCTTAGTTTATCTTATAAAAAACATAAGTCTAGAAATTAATTATTTAATATCTTTTGATTCAAACACATATAATGCATGGACACAAGATCAAATGATTGTAAATTCACCCAATTACATATAAGGTATTTCTCATTCTTTTAATTATACATTTTTAAAAATAATTAACAATCTACTTGCTTGTGAAATAGAATTGATTTGGCCATGATTCCATTTCATGGGAATAGACATGTGTCTTTGTATGTGTTTTTTGAATTTTATTTTCATAAATATAAATTTTATTGTTGTATGAATTTACATTTTTTAACTGAATTCATATCCAAACCTTGGAATTTTTTTTTATAAAATTGTATGTGATTACAAAAGTGTGATTTTGGGTGGATTTCCAAGTCATAATGGTATTGTTGGAATTGTTAATTAAATGGTTTCTAAATTTAGTGAATGTGTGGAAGTGGACCTTTCCAAAGATTTGAAAGACTCCATTGATATCCAAATTGGAGCTCTCCAACATACCCATAAAGTTACTATTGTGCAGTTTTGCACACACGCCCCATTTGGAGTAGGGACCCTCTTTTGGTGATGTCTTTTGGCCTTTGGTTTTATTGGATTTGTCTTTTTAAGGTCTTGAGATATTGGTCTTACTGGTTTTGGTCTTTCCTTGAGGCTTGAATGCATTAAAATTGGCTTTCAGTGAAAATCTGGGTTTTGATCTAAATCTGGGATTTTCCAGCTCTGGCGGATTTTCCCAAGCTCTGGTTCATTGTCTGGTCATCGCTAAATTTTCTGAATCCGAGTTTCTGCTTGACTCCAGGATTTTCCGGTTCTAGCGGATTTTCCCGAACTACGCTAAAATCCTGAACTTCATTAAAATCCCAGTTTCTACTATTTCTGGGGAATTCGTGTTCATCTAGATTTTTCGCGTATCTGGGATTTTCTGAAATTCTGTCCTAGGCTCGGGTTTCTGAATTTTTTCAAACACGTCTTGTCGCTCATTAATGCATGCAGTAGCTTTGATTAGATGCATATATGGGTGAATTTAAAACCTTTTAAGCATCATTTTGACTTCATTATTCACTTGTCTTCTTCCTTGACGTCTGAGTGCATTCTTCATTCGAGCTTTGAAGGTTGATCTTGAATCGCTTGCATGTGGATTGTTTGGGTGCCTGTGTCTGGATTTTGGTTGCTTGGGTGTGTTTGCTTTGTAGTCGCTTCTTCGAGCTCGAATTTCATCTGGATTAATCCATGGTAAGTTGCTGATAGCCCTTCCATCTGTTTACGCATTGATTGAGTTTTTCTGAGTTGATTGGTGGTCATTTCGGGTCGGCCCATGTTTAGTCATGATTTTCCTCTTATCAAATCAGGTTTTGACCCATATCTTCATGAAAACCTCATCACCCGTGCCATGTGTACTTGTATTTATTCATTAGATGATGGGTGCATTCATTTGGATTGTGTTATGGGTCGAGTTTGTCCTAGGTGCGTAATTTATTGTATCGTGTGAGGTTAGGATTTTTGATACTTTGCCCAAATCTTGTTATTGTCGATGAAATTGTGGCGATTTGCATATCCTCCATCAATTTTAGAATAGCCCCTCCCTTGGGAAGAATCAGAGTGCTTTAGACTGATCTTCATAGATGGTATTTTAAACCTTGAGCTTACCCTAGTTTTCATGGTGGGAGGTTGTTCATCGAAATTAGGGCATCGTTGTTTAGCCATGAGGACTCATCATTTGAGAGCCTTACAAACTTAAATTCATTTGAATTTGTATCTTGATTGGTTGGCATTGATTTTGAGACCATTAGAGTCCAGGTAGAAAAGATTGCATGATCGTTTGATTAATGGTTCACGTGTCGTCGTTCATCGGGTTTTCGAGGTGCCCGTGGAATTCCTACGCACTCGGATTTTCCCAGTTTCGGCTGATTCTGCGCAGTATAGTGAATTCTGGAGTATTTGAACTGTCCACAGAAATCTGTCTTGTCCGGATTTTTTTAGTTTTCCTGTCTGGTTTCATCTCTTTCGATTTTCCGAATATAGGATTTATGGAGTAAGTGCTAAATGTTGATTTCTTGTTGCTAATGAATGGATTTCATGATTATCTCACAATTTTTGGTCCGTACTAATGATTTATTTGACTAATGATGTCTTGGCAGCAGGAATCCGTCTGGGTTAGATTTCTTCAAAATTTTGCCCCAACTAGATTTTCCCGGCTTACCTCGTTTTCCTAGATTTTCAAAGACTGATAATTTGTGATGGATTTCAATGGCTTTTTATGATTTTTTCTAACCTTTGGATTGGAATACATATGATAATTGGATACTTATGACGATATTTTGTGAATGCAGGCTGAGTCAAGCAAGGCCACTACACGAAAACCTAAGGGGGAAACGGAGGGGTCCTCCATCTCGGAAGCCGAAAGGTTAAGATTGGACACCAAGATTCAGTTGCCAGAAAGAAAGATTTCTTCTGTGTGGTCTGAAGTGTCTCACACTAATGTTGGAGCATGGAGGTATGAAGAGTTTAAATAGAGGATAGCTCAGAAGGATCTGTCGGTCTTGAGGCGGGGAATGATGAAATCCAGACTGGTGCATGTAGCAGGGTTCCCTCCAGCAATCCAATGCTATGAATTGATACTTGAGTGTGCCCGGTAGTATGACTTCGACACATAAAGGATTGTCAGCACTGAAGGAAGAGTCTTGGCTAATTTCAGTCCTATTTCTATTGTACAAGCCTTTGACATGCCGGATTTTCCTTCTGTGTGTGCTCTGAACATGGACATGGCTCGGACATATTACGAGAATGAACCAACCAAGGCTCAACAAATGATCAACTCTTGGTTGGAGAAGCCAAAATCACATTACTCCAAACTGCCCAAGCAGTTGCACAGGGTTAGATTTAGGTCAGACATTTATCATGCCATAACATTTTTTAGTAGAGTGGCAGGTTTGAAGACCGCTGGAGTGTTAGAGAGTTGGATGGTCCATGTGATCACCAAAATTGAATAGGGAACCAACTACCATTGGGCAGGGCTTATCAACACTACCATTGATAAACAGCTGAGGGATGTCCTGGAAACCAAGAGGTTCACCATGTCCTCTTATGTGGTGTATGTGCTAGCCAGATTCTACCCATACAGGGGTTTGAATCCATAGGGGACATTTGGATAGGACATTGTTTATGAGATTTATCCAGAGTTGCACCTAGGACACGAGGATTATAGAAGGGCCAATGATGCATTTACTATGCATATCACTCAGATGCTTTAGAATGCCGAACATGTTAGGCTATCAGATGGAGTGAAGGGGTTGATAAGGAGATATGGGGCCTGGTTCATTTAGTTTCCCACCTTTACTTACATTAGAGTTGATGGATGCTCGGCTGCTCCATACAGGCTACCTAGGTACCCTACTGAGCATATTGTATTATTGGAGTTGGTTAGACAAATATGTGAGTTTGATGCAATTGTCAAGAAGGAAAAGCATAAAACAGGTTTTGGTGGGGATTCCCCTCTTGGGATTGGCGTAGCAGAAGTGTGCCCTTCCATCCAATCTACATATGCTGCAGGTGATGAGTTGGAAGCTCATGGTTTCTCCTTCCATTCCAAAAGAACAAACTTTGATATCACTGGGGAAGCATAAAGGAAGGCTACCAAAGAATACCATCATAAGGATGACCTAGAAGACTATTGGGCCAACATCAAGGATGATTTTGAAGCAAGAAAGAAGAGGTACTCTAGTCTTCCTGTTGATGCAATCAGATAATACAATGTCAAGTTGATCCCTGACCAACTGGAGGATGATGGAAACCTGGTAAAAGATCATGCCTATGAATCTGTTATGGATAGGTCAATCAAAGAAATCAACTGGAATGAGGATGAGGTCACAGAGTTGGAGGACGTAATGGCCCCGGTTATGAAATTCACCACTTCTTGGTTGAAGCATAAGGTTTGGGAGCTGGAGAGTGAGAAGGTACCCTGTACTTTTAATTTGATGGGAAACCTTAATCCCATGTCTACTTCAGAGGAATCCGGGGAAGATGACCCCAAAGGGAAAACTCAAAAGAGCTCACCCTTCAAAATAAAGATCAGAAGCCCTAAGGAAAGTGAGCCAGAACCAAAAGGAAAGCCAAAAGGAAAGAAAAGAAGTCAGGCTTTGAAGATAGGCAGGTCTTCTGATGAGGAAGAGTTAGAAAATCCAGTTGAGGAGGATGTTCCTCCACCGCCAAAGAAGACTAGGACAGCCACAGTTTCAAAGAAGAAGGGTCATGATACTTCTAAGGATGAGCCTCCGATTGTTGATGTGGAGAGTTCAGGAGAGAAGACCAAGGTTTATATGAGGAGGTCTAGGACTCCTCCTAAGGACACTATGCAAAATATGGATTCTCCTCCAAAGTTATCAGCTATGGAGCCATCTAAGGCTGCTTCTCCTCCACCAAGCGTGCCTGAACAGGAGACTCTTGAGGAGCATGAGACTAGTGGGGTAGTAGAGACATTCAAGGAAGGATCACTCTTTGGTGAGGCAGCTGAGCTTGATGTAGAAGAGGTGGGAAAACTTCCTTCTCCTCTAGTGCAATACGAAGATTCTCCAGCAAGCAGCAGAGGCCATGAGTCACCTGAAAAAGAGAATATACCTATTAGAACCCCATCGCCGGTGCAAGAGGTGGATTTTGAAGTAGAAGATCAAGGTGAGCAGCTACTTGAAAAGGAGAAGGATAAAACACCATAAAACCAACAGGAAGAAGCAAAAATAGAAGAAATCCGGGTAGAACCTGTTGTCCTGGATTGGCTTGAAAAGGAGATCACAAGAAAGAAATAGGTAGTTGTTGAAGACACTCCTTTGGATTGGGATGAGATGTTGTCTAAGATAGGCAAAGGCAAGAAGAGGAAGGTAGCTAAGGTGGTTTCAAGAATAGAAAGGGATGAAGTGAATAACAGAGTTATCCACATTGCCACCCCTGCTGCAGACAAGACTAAAGAAGATGTCACTGGTGAGGATTACAATGTACAAACCATTAACCTTGGGCCAGCCTCTATGGAACAGGACATTGATGAATATGAAGACTCCAGTGCAGTAATCATTGGGAGGTTAAGAAAGGAAGCTTATACCAAGCATGAGCTTAGAAAAGAAAACGAAAGGCTCAGGAAATGCTTGGAAGAGGTGATGAAGCCTCTGCAATCTCTCCAACCTTCTTCCTCGGCTACTCCTGGTTTCTTGCCCAAAGAAACCATTTCTAAAATTGAAAAGATGAAGGCCTCTGCTCAAGCTGCAATAGATTGGTTGAAGGAGGCACAAGTAAAAGGAGATGATGCCATCAAGGAAATTATTTCATTTGGAAAGGATGTAGTCAGAGCCAAGGAATTGCTGGAGTATGTGCTATCTCAAGATAAGGAGGATATTGATCTTCTATTGCAGAAATCCAAGGTGATTATGGAATATGGCAAGGATCAATTGGTAGCAGATGGGATCCTTCCTTCCTCCAGATTGAATGAACCTTGGGAATGGTTTGAGGCTTTGTAGATTCACTAGAAAACCATGAGGAAGATTTAGAAATGGAAGAAATCAATAGATGGTGACCTGACTAGTGTCTATGAGGGCTGTATTGCATTTTTTGAGGTCATGACTGGCAGGAGAAAGATTTCCCCCAAGTACCTAATTTTGGAACAATTAAAGGAATAGTGGCATGATGTTTATGCTCCAGATTCTGAGAATGTCATAACAGGGCACCAGTTAGATGATGTAGCAACCTACTTGGCAGTAATGGATAAGTATCAATCTCACAAGGGTGATTGGAATAAGAATGTTAAGCAGTCAAAGGAGGAGATTGACTCCATTAAATGCAGACTTAAGGTTTTTCCTTTGCCACCTGTCACTAAGCTGGATAGGGTTTTTTTGAAAGTTCAAGGATCATTGGCCCAGAACAAGGATAAGGGAGGCGGTATTTAATGCCATTTTGAGATTTGTGCTTCCCTATTATTATGGGGCATGTATTGATCAGGGCTACATTGGGGACTATGTCCAGACCAACCTTGATGATGTATCGACATTTAATGTGTGCCTTGTTTTGAAATTCCTAAGGCCGACTTATTTTAGCTATTTTTATTTTGTAAATGTTTGGTTGGGCCGACATCTTGAGGATTTGCTATAAAGGAATTCCTGCCTCATTGTAAGACATTAGAGATTCGACATTAGAAATTAGAGAGAAGAGATAATAGAGCTAAGTTAGAAAAGGAGTTAGAGCAATTTTGTGAATTTCTTGAAGCAAGTATTGTAAACAAAACAATGGAATTGTTGCAGCATTTTGGTGATCTAATACAATTGAAGACATTGTGGTATTCCTGGTGAAATCTCTTGTGTTATTTTATCTTGCATGGTTCCTATTGTTTCATCTTTCAAATTGCTTAAAGATTTAGGGTTTGGTATTGAGAATTAGATTAGTTTGGTGAATGATGTTCATGATTTCATATTTGGAATGTTTGTAGCAATCTCTGGTCTATACTCCCAGTAACTATCTGATTGTAGTAGGCTAGTGAAGTCAACCTGGACCATATATTTATATGTGCTTAAGTTCGATTGTGGATGAATGTCTATGGTTTGAAAATCTATACACCTTAGAAGATTGCACCGTTCTTGTGATATTGCATTGTGGGTTGATCAAGGATTGGTTATTTGAGATTGGTCCATTCCAGATATCTGTTATTTGCATTGTTCATTCTAGGAATAGTTTAGATTTTATTATATTCTTGCATCCTTATCTTTTGCTAGTTCTTTATCATTGGGTTAGATTTAAGATTTGAGATCATCATATTGCACAATCTGATAAATTGGAAAGATACAGTCTGCTTGTAGTAAGGTCTGATTGTGATTACTAGCATTTTCACATATTATCTGAGTTGTTTATGCATTGTCATGACCTAACACCCGAGAGACCTTGGGGTGATTTTTAATAACTTATTGTTGAAGATTACCTTTCAAGAGAGATAGAATATTGCATTTTGTCTAAGTTGTTGCTATGCAGAAAACACCATCAATAGATTGGCGCTAGAAGGAGGGCCTGAATGAGCACACTGGATCGTTTCTTGAATGCCATCTCTCTAGAGAGATATAGGAGAAATACCAGATCTACCATAGGAGAGGAAGATTTACAAGAGTTACAATTCCCCACTAGGTCAAGAAGGACTCGAGAAAGGGGAGATTCATCATCACCCATCCCTTCTCCAGCCTCATCCACATCTTCGCATCCAGAAGTTGAAGCCGTACCCATCCCTGGGGCAGTTCCCATTCAACAACCTCGGCCTATCGTTAACCAACCACCACCACCAACCCCACTTTTACCAATGGTTTTCCTAGCTAATAATCCATCCCCTCTGTCTTTCAATGCTTACAATGTAATGCCCAAAAACCCTAAACACTTTTGTTCAAAGTTCCATGTTAATGACCCAAACAGGACTACAAAAGAGCATATAAGGATCTTCCAAACCTATCTCAAAGATAGAGGGATTGTCCATGAGGATGTTTCTTGTAGGTTGTTCCCTTATTCACTAGGAGAAGAGGCTTTTTACTGGTACAATCACCTCCCTTCTGGCTCAATTCTTAATTGGAATGATCTTGAAACTGCCTTTTTACAAAAGTTTAGAATACCTATCAGTGCCAATGAATTGTATTTGCAATTCACTAGGGTCAAAAGAGAAGTCAATGAGCCAATATCTAGTTTCAATAATAGGTTCCACCATGCGTACACCAGACTTCAAGATCCTTATGTTTTGGATAACAATACAGCCCTGGGAGTCTGTTATGAAGCATTGGATAGCCTTATAGCAACCTTTCTGAAGTGGAGACTAAACCCTCCAGCTAACCTAACTGATGCCTACTCATAAGCTGTTAAGCTTAACACATATCTGAGACAACATGTGACTAGATCGTTGCCTTCTCTAGGACCAGTTGCACATCCCAATTAGGTTCAGGCAGTAAACTAGGTGCTTACCAATCACACTCCACTCATGAATCTAGTACCTCAATTACCCTTGGTGCCACACCCTGGTCATCCCATGAGCCAGGTCTCCCCCATGATGAATTTTCCCCAATAGTAGGTTAACCAGCCTATGTATCAGCTGTAGCCAAATAGTTTCCCTGCTTATCTGCAAAATTCTGAGGTATTGCATCAGTCTATGGGATCTACTACAATGCCTGTCCCTCCTCAGAGTAATTCAAATCAGATCCCTTGTCGAGATCCAAATAGGGAGAGGATTGATGAAATGGCTGAGCAGATAAAGAAGTTGAATCTAGAGGTGACCTATTTAAGGAATCAAAATAGTTAATTATAAGCTACTCAGAAGAATATGCAATCTAATTAGAACAGAGAGTTTCCACAAGGGTAGAATTTTGATAGAGGACAACGTAATGAAAGGGGATATAATCAGGATAGGGGTTACAACAATGACAGAGGCTACAATAATGATAAGAGACAGAATTTTGATAGAGGACAAGGTAGTGGGCTAGGATTTGATAAGAGGTAATCATAGGGACAGAACAAAACATGGAATACAGGCCCTAATAATGGAGTCCCCACCCCATTGGATCAACCAGCTAATCAAGTGGTCAACCAATCTGCAAATCAACCAGTCAATCAGGACAAGCCTCCCAGTGGTGTGTATTTGGCTGAAGCAGCCTTATTAGGGTGGTGTAGGCTTCATAAGACAAGTCAGCATTCAGAATTAGAGTGCCCAGAATTCCAAACTGTAGCCTCCATTTTTTAGTATGAGGTGGAGAATAACGCAAATGGATAGGAGATTGTTCCCTCCAGCCCTTATGATTCTCCTGTGCTAGTATTAAATCACGCTCCTTTCCTAGCAAGTAAGGAAAATGTACCAGAGGAAGAATCTGATTCTCAGGAGGAGAAAACAGATCAAATTTGTAATGGGGATGAAGTGGCTCAACTATTCAATGAAGAAACGATGAATGATAATGGCCCCCTCGATCAGGAGGAGGCTTATGTTGAGGAGGTACAGATGTTTTAGAGGCAAGGTTTGAGAGATATGCCTCATAGGCACCCACAGGTTGGAGGACCTTTCACCACTTCCATTCCTCCTAACAACTTCAGTACTCCCCCGGATCCTAATGCTAGCAATAATCTGTCCTATCCACATGTTTCTAGACAATACCTTTCGAAGGAAAGATAGGTCTAAACTAACCCACAAAAGGAGAGGGCTGCTCCAACAAGCAAGGAAAAGCTGGAGGAACCTTCTAAGGAAGTTTCCACTAATACGAATGAAGAGCAGATGGCTTTGTATGTTGCTGAGGATTTCAAGAAATTAAAGGTAAATCTTTCAGCATTTGAGTTATTGAGGTTTCCTCCCATTAGGAAGGCAGTTTTAGGTACTTATGATGCACATCCTGTGTCTTTGGGTAAACCTTCTAATGAGCATAACGGCAAGATTCCTAGTTCTCAACCCATGAAAACACAAGATCAGGCACACACTCAGACTGACTTTCCCTTTGGAGACAAAGGAAAGGAAAATGACAAGACTCAAGTGGCTCAAGTGGATACTCAGCCTACTTTGTTTCAAGGGAAGATAGAAACCCCACCATTCCTGATCTCTGTGCACATATTCAGTAAGAATCTACATAATTGTTTACTAGATTCTGGTGCTTCCACCAATGTGATGCCATTTGGAGTTTGTAGAGCTTTAGGAATTACACCTGCTGACTCTCAGAAGAAGGTGACTCAGTTGGATAGAACTGAAGTAAATGTGGTGGGAGAATTAAACATGATTCATATGTAGATAGCTTCAAATCCAAGGATTCAACAGGTTATCAATATTTAGGTAGTTGATATCCCTGATGCGTATGGTTTGATTCTAGGAAGAGATTTTACTAAGGCTTTGAATGGATATGTGTCTACTGATCACTCTCACATGTGGCTTCCCTGGAAAGGAGTGCCCAATAAGATCAGAATTGAGAGAGAGCCAAGAATGAAATACATGATCACAGAATACCAAAAGACTTCAACAGAAGTCCTGATATTAGAAGTAGGCATGGGAAATTATATGTTGTCAACACAGTATGAGGAGTCAGACTCAGAGGAGGTATTGATGCTACACATGATGCCTATCGATGCAGAAACAGGATCCAGCCCTATTGCTGTTTTGACAAAATCAGTGGAGGAAGAAAAGGAAACTGAAGATAATCGAATCAGCCTATTAGACAGTTTTCAGGAATTCATCAAGCAATGTGTTGACAATCAATTTTACCTAGGAAGAAGGACAAGCTTTGAAGAATTACTCTTACCTAATTGGTGTAGAGTTCATAATGCTTCCCATTCAGAGTTGGAGTACTGTTTATGCCAAACAACAATAGAACAAGTACAGAAATGCATGAATCCAACCTTGGTAGATAAAACAGATATACAAGATCCTCAGAAAGACTATCAAGAAAAGAAGCTTGCGTCATCTGAAAAACCATCCAACAATATTAAGCCGAAGGATGTGATGAAGAAGATTACAACTGCTGAGTGTTGGACACTTAGATTTGATGGATCCAAGTCCAAGCATGGAGCTAGGGTAGGGTTTGAACTGATCAGTCCAAAAGGTAAGAATTTCTTTGCAGCCCATAGGCTTCAATTTCACTGCACTAACAATGTAGCAAAATATGAGGCGTTAATTCATGGACTTCTTATGGCACTTAAGAAAAAGGTTAAGATTCTGCAAGTCTTTGGTGATTCTGAGTTAGTAGTTAAGCAAGTAAGGAGACAATATTCTTGTCACGATAGAAGAATGACTAATTATAGGCATAGAGTGTGGGACCTCATTGAAGGATTTGATGCCTTCAACATTCAACTAATACCACGGCGGAAGAATCAAACAGTTGATTCTCTGGCTCAAGCAGCAAGCACCCTGTAGCCTTTATCCTTGTCAGGATTGAAAAAGTTCACAGTGGAATTGACTCCTATGCCATCGGTTCTAGACAATGTTACTAACTTCCAGGTGTTCAAAGATGACAAGCATATTCTGGATTTTATCACAAATACAGATTTTTTTGCTTCTCAAATCATTGATGAGACAGAGCTTCAGGAAGCAGAACTAGATTTAGAAGGAGTTATGAACCTAAAATCAAATACTATTCCTAGGGGAATGGTACAGTTGGAAAGAATTTTTGATATGGATAAAATCAAGGATCAGGAACAAGAATCCAAGAAGGAGTCTATCAATGGACAGTGTGATACTTACAATATGGGAATTGAAGATAACACCAAGAACATTTTTATTGGCAAAGTATGCACTCCAGAAGAAAGACAAGGAGTAATTGCAGCATTGTGTAGCTTTCCCGATATAGTAGCCTGGAGTTATGAGGACTTGAAAACTTATGATACCTCAATCATAACTCATACTATCCCTTTGAAGCCAGATGCCAAGTCTTTTAGGCAAAGGCAGAGACCAATTAATGCATTATTGGAACCAGTCATACAGAAAGAAGTCCAAAAATTGCTATCTGCCAGAATCATATTTCCTGTTAGGAATTCAACATGGGTGGCAAACCTGGTTCCAGTGAGGAAAAAGAATGGAGAAATCAGACTCTGTGTTGATTTCAGGAATTTAAACAGATCATCAGAAAAAGACAACTATCCAGTTCCTTCATTGGATGAGGTGCTTCAAGTGGTTAATGGATCTCAGGTGATATCCTTTCTGGACGGTTATTCCGAGTACAATCAAGTAATGGTTCAATATGAGGACAGGCACAAGACTGCTTTCACAACTAAATGGGGTACCTTTTCCTACAAAAGGATGCCATTTGGATTTATTAATGTGGGAGCTACATTTCAAAGGGCTATGAATATTGCCTTTAAGGATATCATAGGCAAATGCATCATTATTTACATGGATGACCTAACTGTGTTTTCAAAGAATAGAGGGGATCACATTTCAGATTTGTACAAAGTGTTTCAAAGGTGCAGGGAATTTGGCATATCCTTGAATCCTAAAAAATGTATTTTCAGAGTAACAGAGGGAAAGCTACTAGGACATGTGATATCAGAAAAGGGAATTGCTATTGATCCAGAAAGAGTGGAGGCCATCCTGAGGATTCAGCCACCTACTAGCAAAAAGGAAATGAAATCTTTCTTTGGCAAGATCAACTTCGTCAGAAAATTCATTACTGGATTTGCTGAGATTGTTAAGCCACTAAATGCAATGTTGAAGCAGGATGCTAAGATCGAATGGACTATCGAAGCGAAGGAAGCCTTTGCAGAAATCAAAAGAGCCATCGCTGATGCTCCAGTATTGGTAAGTCCTAACTACAGTAAGCCTTTTCACATCTATTCATTTGCTTCAGATCACTCATGTGCAGGAATGCTAACTCAAAAGTCTGATGAGGGAAATGAGCATCCCATTGCCTTTATGAGTGCCACATTAAAAGATGTTGAGTTGAGATACCCAAGTGTAGAAAAGCAGGCATATGCTATGGTTAGAGCAGTGAAGAAATTCAGACATTATATCCTCAGGAATAAGGTTTATGCGGTTGTCCCAAACCCCGTAGTCAAGTTACTTCTGATGCAAAATGAGCTAGGAGAGCGTAGGGCTAAGTGGGTGACAATGCTACAAGAGTATGATATTGAGATCCAGCCCATGAAGTTAGTAAGAGGACAGGGCCTTACTCAGACTATGGCAGAAATAGGTCCTGAACTGACTGTCCAGAATTATAACATTGAGGAGGTTCCCCAGATGGCTGGTATGATGACATAGTCTATTATTTGTTGAACCAACGATCTCCAATTCATCTTAATGATGTTCAGAGGAGAGTCTTATGATTGAAGAGTGACAGTTTCATGCTAAAGGGAGCTGTTCTGTACAAGAAAAATCATGAGGGCATTTATTTGAAATGTCTTGGGAAACAGGAAGCTGAAAGGGTGATAAACAAATTTCACAAAAAGTATGGCACTGGCCATGGTTCTATGATTGCCACAATAAATCAGATTTTGAGGGCAGGATATTACTGGCCCATGCTATTCAAAGATGTTCACCATCATGTCAGGACCTGTCACACGTGCTAGACCGCAGCAACAAGGGAAAGGTATGCAGCACTTCCGCTCCAACCGGTCACTGAGGTAAGGCCTTTTGCTCAGTGGAGTTTAGATTTCATAGGCCCCATCAACCCACCATCTTCTGTAGGACACAGATACATTCTCACTATTACTGATTATTTCACAAGATGGACTGAGGCTTTTGCTTGTAGGAAATGTACATCTGAGGTAGTAATTGATTTCTTAGAATCTGCTATTCTTAATCGATTTAGATGCCCTATTGCTATTGTCAGTGATAATGGTCCTGCTTTTGCGTCTTTAAAATTTTCAAATAAGGCTTTTGATCATGGCATTATTGTGAAGTTTGCGTCAAATTATTATCCTCAAGGTAATGGCTTAGCAGAGTCCTCTAATAAGAACTTATTGACTGTCATCCGTAAGCTGTTGGAGAGGAACCCAAAATACTGGCATACCCAGCTTCGGTTTGCCCTCTGGGCAGATCGTACAAGGCTTAAGTCATCCATTGGAACATCTCCTTATCACTTGGTATATGGTCTAGAGCCTGTATTCCCTATTCAACTCAAGATCCCAACTTTACAATTTATAAATGAGTTTTATGATGAGGGAGACAGAAGGGAAGTTAGGTTGACAAAACTATTGCACCTTGAGGAGAAACGAGATAATGCCCTTGAGAATTTTTCCAAACATCTGGGGGTAGTTAAGAGGTGGTTTGATAGGAGGGCTAAGATTAAAGCCTTTAGGATTTCTGACCTAGTCCTATACTGGGATAAACCTCATGATCGAAAAGGGGACCATGGGAAATTTGATAAACTGTGGCTTGGCCCATATCAGATTGCTAAAATACTTGGAGATAATGCCTTCCGTCTGAGGACTCTCACGGGAGAAGATATTTGACTGTCTGTCAATGGACAATATTTGAAGCATTATTTCCAGTCCTGAGCTATTTTCAGCTCCCTGCTTTGTATATAGTTAGTTTAGGTTTCTTTTGGTTGTTTTTTTGGTTAGAGTAGGTTTCCTTTTGCTTTGTTTGTTCTGCTTTGGTTAGATTAGGTTTTCTTTGGTTTGTTTGTTTTGGTTTGTGTTGCTCTTGCTCTTGGTTCCTTCTCTTTTGGGGATCTTGGGTTGCATTTGTATGATAGTGGTGACAAAGTAGGTCTGATGTTCTTGGTATTTCGTTTACAAACTCTAATCATCCTTCCAGGGCATTATGGTATGAATTCCCTGCCCAATGTCACTTATCCTTGTGCTGAGGCAAAGGGTTTTCTAGTCAGTTTGAACCGGAATACATTAGGGTCTCATATTTTAAATTAAAGATACCTGAAGTTGCATAAGGTCCTTATGAAGTCTGAACAAGTGAAAAATCCTTTTTTCTGCTCTAGTGCTACTGTGGTTCTCATCCTTGAGTGTGAACTTCATTGCTCGCAGGTTGAAGCGAAAACAGTGAAAAGATAAGCAGTATAAAAAATAAAAAAGGGCAATATATATTGAAAATTAAAAAGGTTTCAATTCAGCTCATCAGGGGGATCTGGATATCTCTACCAGGGCTACCGATGCCTGGCTGGTAGTAGAGCTATGTTCAGGAGAATCACAATGATAACCTCGTCGGGGCTATGGATGCCTGACTAGCAGCGAGGCTCTATCCAGGTTACTTTTAGAGTATGAATCTTTATGTAGCTTGTTCATACCAAGTTTGGTTCTTATTGCAACTAAAGGAGGATAATGAATGCATATGCACACACTTTGACCCTGGTATAGGAAAGTTTGGATGACTAGGGGAGCTTCTTTGTTTTGCCATGGGTGGTGGCAGGGTAGGTGAGTTGAAACCATGAGTTCTGGGTTCTTGATTCTAGTTTTTCATTGAAATGATCGGGAGCATTTCCCCAGCAGAGTCGCCATTTGTTGTGTAGTTTTGCACACATGCCCCACTTGGAGTAGGGACCCTCTTTTGGTGATGTCTTTTGGCCTTTGGTTTTATTGGATTTTTCTTTTTAAGGTCTTGAGATATTGGTCTTACTAGTTTTGGTCTTGCCTTGAGGCTTGAATGCGTTAAAATTGGATTTAAGTGAAAATCTAGGTTGTGACCTGAATCCGAGATTTTCCAGCTCTAGCGGATTTTCCCGGGCTCTGGTTCATTGTCTGGTCATCGCTGAATTTTCTGAATCTGGGTTTCTGCTTGACTCCTGGATTTTCCGGTTCTAGCGGATTTTCCCGAACTGCGCTAAAATCCTGAACTTCATTAAAAACTCGGTTTCTGCTATTTCCGCAGAATTCGTGTTCATCAGGATTTTTTGCGTATCTGGGGATTTTCTGAAATTCCATCCTGGGCTCGGGTTTCCAGATTTTTTCAGACACGTCTTGTCACTCATTAATGTATGCAGTACCTTTGATCAGACGCGTATATGGGAAGATTTAAAACCTTTTAAGCATCATTTTGACTTCATTATTCACCTCTCTTCTGCCTTGACGTCTGAGTGCATTCTTCATTCGAGCTTTGAAGGTTGATCTTGAATCGCTTGTGTGTGGATTGTTTGGGTGCCTGTGTCTGGATTTTCGTTGCTTGGGCGTGTTTGCTTTGCAGTCACTTCTTCGAGCTCGAATTTTGTATGGATTAATCCATGGTAAGTTGTCGATAGCCCTTCCATCTATTTACACATTGATTGAGTTTTTCTGAGTTGATTGGTGCTCATTTCGGGTCGGCCCATGTTTAGTCATGCTTTTCCTCTTATCGAATTGGGGTTTGACCCATATCTTCATGAAAACCTCATCACCTGCGCCATGTGTGCTTGTATTTATCCATTAGATGATGGGTGCATTCATTCAGATGGTCTTATGGGTCGAGTTTGTCCTAGGTGCGTAATTTATTGTTTCCTGTGAGGTTAGGATTTTCGCTACTTTGCCCAAATCTTGTTATGGTCGATGAAATTGTGGCGATTTGCATATCCTCCATCAATTTTAAAACAGTCCCTCCCTTGGGAAGCCTCAGAGTGCTTTAGACTGATCTTCATAGATGGTATTTTAAACCTTGAGCTTACCCTGGTTTTCATGGCGGGAGGTTGTTCATCAAAATTAGGGCATCGTTGTTTTTCCATGAGGACTCATAAATTGAGAGCCTTACGAACTTAAATTCATTTCCATTTGTATCTTGATTGGTTGGCGTCAATTTTGAGACCATTAGAGTCCAGGTAGAAAACATTGCATGATCGTTTGATTAATGGTTCGTGTGTCGTCGTTCATTGGGTTTCCGAGGTGCCCGTAGAATTCCTGCGCACTCGGATTTTCCCGGTTTCGGCTGATTCCGCAGAGTATAGCGAATTCTGGAGTATTTGAACTGTCCGCGGAAATCCGTCTTGTCCGGATTTTTCCATTTTTCCTGTCTGGTTTCATCTCTTTCAATTTTCTAAAGATAGGATTTATGTAGTAAGTGCTAAATGTTGATTTCTTATTGCTAATGAATGGATTTCATGATTATCTCACAATTTTTGGTTCGTACTAATGATTTATTTGACTAATGATGTCTCGGCAATAGGAATCCATCTAGGTCGGATTTCTCTGAAATTCTGCCCCGACTGGATTTTCTCAGCTTACCTCGTTTTCCCAGATTGCTCTACTTTTCTGGATTTTCAAAGACTGATGATTTGTGATGGATTTCAATGGCTTTTTATGATTTTTTATAACCTTTGGATTGAAATACATATGATAATTGGATACTTATGACGATCTTTTGTGAATGCAGACTGAGTCAAGCAAGGCCACTACAGGAAAAGCTAAGGGGGACACAGAGAGGTCCTTCATCTCAAAAGCCGAAAGGTTAAGATTGGACACCAAGAGTCAGTTGCCATAAAGCAAGATTTCTTCTGTGTGGTCCGAAGTGTCTGACACCAATGTTGGAGCATGGAGGTATGAAGAGTTTAAATAGAGGACAACTCAAAAGGATCTGTCGGTCTTGAGGCAGGGAATGATGAAATCTAGACTGGTGCATGTAGCAGGGTTCCCTCCAGCAATCCAATGCTATGAATTGATACTTGAGTGTGCCCGGCAGTATGACTTCGACACACAAAGGGTTGTTAGCACTGAAGGAAGAGTCTTGGCTAATTTCAGTCATGTTTCTATTGCACAAGCCTTTGACATGCCAGATTTTCCTTCTGTGTGTGCTCTGAATATGGACATGGCCTGGACGTATTACGAGAATGAGCCAACCAAGGCTCAACAGATGATCAACTCTTGGTTAGAGAAGCCAAAATCACATTACTCCAAACTGCCCAAGTAGTTGCATAGGGTTAGATTTAGGTCAGACATTTATGATGCCATAACATTTTTGAGTAGAGTGGCAGGTTTGAAGACCATTGGAGTGTTAGAGAGTTGGATGGTCCATGTGATCACCAAAATTGAACAGGGAACCAACTACCATTGGGCAGGGCTTATCAGCACTATCATTGATAAATAGCTGAGGGATGTCCTAGAAACCAAGAGGTTCACCATGTCCTCTTATGTGGTGTATGTGCTAGCCAGATTCTACCCATACAGGGGTTTGAATCCACAGGGGACATTTGGACAGGACATTGTTTATAAGATTTATCTAGAGTTGCACCTATTACACGGGGATTATAGAAAGGCCAATGATGCATTCACTATGCATATCGCTCGGATGCTTCAGAATTCCAAACATGTTAGGCTGTCGGATCGAGTGAACGGGTTGATAAGGAGATATGGGGCCTGGTTCATTCAGTTTCCCACCTTTACTTACATTAGAATTGATGGATGCTTGGCTGCTCCATACAGGCTACCTAGGTACCCTACTGAGCATATTGTATTATTGGAGTTGGTTAGATAAATATGTGAGTTTGATGCAATTGTCAAGAAGGAAAAGCATAAAACAGGTTTTGGTGGGGATTTCCCTCTTGGGATTGGCATAGCAGAAGTGTGCCCTTCCATCCAATCTGCATATGCAGCAGGTGATGAGTTGGCAGCTCATGGTTTCTCATTCCATTCCAAAAGAACAAACTTTGATATCACTGGGGAAGCACAAAGGAAGGCTACCAAAGAATACCATCATAAGGATGACCTAAAAGACTATTGGGCCAACATCAAGGATAATTTTGAAGCAAGAAAGAAGAGGTACTCTAGGCTTCCTGTTGATGCAATCAGACAATACAATGTCAAGTTGATCCCTGACCAACTGGAGGATGATGGAAACCTGGTACAAGATCATGCCTATGAATCTGTTAAGGACAGGTCAATTGGAGAAATCAACTGGAATGAGGATGAGGTCACAGAGTTGGAGGACCTAATGGCCCCGGTTATGAAATTCACCACTTCTTGGTTGAAGCATAAGGTTTGGGAGCTGAAGAGTGAGAAGGTACCCTGTACTTTTAATTTGATGGGAAACCTTAATCCCATGTCTACTTCAGAGGAATCCGGGGAAGATGACCCCAAAGGGAAAACTCAAAAAAGCTCACCCTTCAAAATAAATATCAGAGGCCCTAAAGAAAGTGATCCGGAACCAAAAAGAAAGCCAAAATGAAAGAAAAGAAGTTGGGCTTTAAAGATAGGTAGGTCTTCTGATGAGGAAGAGTTAGAAAATCCAGTTGAGGAAGATGTTCCTCCACCGCCAAAGAAGACTAGGACAGCCAGGGTTTCAAAGAAGAAGGGTCGTGATACTTCTAAGGATGAGCCTCTGATTGTTGATGTGGAGAGTTCAGGAGAGAAGACCAAGGTTTATATGAGGAGGTCTAGGACTCCTCCTAAGGACACTGTGCAAAAGATGGATTCTCCTCCAAAGTTACTAGCTGTGGAGCCATCTAAGGCTGCTTCTCCTCCACCAAGCGTGCCTAAACAAGAGAATCTTGAGGAGCATGAGACTAGTGGGGAAGCAGAGCCATTCAAGGAAGGAGCACTCTTTGGTGAGGCAGCTGAGCTTGATGTAGAAGAGGTGGGAAAACTTCCTTCTCCTCTAGTGTAATACGAAGATTCTCCAGCAAGCAGCAGAGGCCATGAGTCACCTGAAAAAGAGAATATACCTATTAGAACCCCATCGCTGATGCAAGAGGTGGAGTTTGAAGTAGAAGATCAAGGTGAGCAGCTACCTGAGAAGGAGAAGGATAAAAAACCAGAAAAACAACAGGAAGAAGCAAAAATAGAAGAAATCCAGGTAGAACCTATTGTCCCGGATTGGCTTGAAAAGGAGATCACAAGAAAGAAACATGTAGTTGTTGAAGACACTCCCTTGGATTGGGATGAGATGCTATCTAAGATAGGAAAAGGCAAGAAGAGGAAGGAAGCTAAGGTGGTTTCAAGAATAAAAAGGGATGAAGCGAATAATAGAGTTATCCACATTGCCACCCCTGCTGCAGACAAGACTAAAGAAGATGTCACTGGTGAGGATTACAATGTACAAACCATTAACCTTGGGCCAGCCTCTATGGAATAGGACATTGATGAATATGAAGACTCCAGTGCAATAATCATTGGGAGGTTAAGAAAGGAAGCTCAGAACAAGCATGAGCTTAGAAAAGAAAACGAAAGGCTCAGGAAATGCTTGGAAGAGGTGATGAAGCCTCTGCAATCTCTCCACCCTTCTTCCTTGGCTACTCCTAGTTTCTTGCCCAAAGAAACCATTTCTAAAATTGAAAAGATGAAGGCCTTTGCTCAAGCTGCAATAGATTGGTTGAAGGAGGTACAAGTAAAAGGAGACAATGCCATCAAGGAAATTCTTTCAGTTGGAAAGGATGCAGTCAGAGCGAAGGAATTGCTAGAGTATGTGCTATCTCAAGATAAGGAGGATATTGATCTTCTATTGCAGAAATCCAAGGTGATTATGGAATATGGCAAGGATCAATTGGTAGCAGATGGGATCCTTCCTTCCTCCGGATTGAATGAACCTTGGGAATGGTTTGAGGCTTTGTAGATTCGGTAGAAACCCATGAGGAAGATTCAGAAATGGAAGAAATCAATAGATGGTGACCTGACTGGTGTCTATGAGGGCTATATTGCATTTTTTGCGATCATGACTGGAAAGAGAAAGAGTGCCCCCAAGTACCTAAGTTTGGAACAACTAAAGGAATGGTGGCATGATGTTTATGCTCCAGATTCTGAGAATGTCATAACAGGGCACCAGTTAGATGATGCAGCAACCTACTTGGCAGTAATGGATAAGTATCAATCTCACAAGGGTGATTGGAATAAGACTGTTAAGTAGTCAAAGGAGGAGATTGACTCCATTAAATGTAGACTTAAGGTTTTTCCTTTGCCACCTGTCATTGAGTTGGATAGGGTGTTTTTGAAAGTTCAAGGATCGTTGGCCCAGAACAAGGATAAGGGAGGTGGTATTTAATGCCATTTTGAGATTTGTGCTTCCCTATTATTATGGGGCATGTATTGGTCAGGGCTACATTCGGGACTATTACCAGGCCAACCTTGATGATGTATCGTCATTTAATGTGTGCCTTGTTTTGAAATTCCTAAGGCCGACTTGTTTTAGCTATTTTTATTTTGTAAATGTTTGGCTGGGCCGACATCTTGAGGATTTGCTATAAAGGCATTTCTGCCTCATTGTAAGACATTAGAGATTAGACATTAGAAATTAGAGAGAAGAGATAATAAAGCTAAGTTAGAAAAGGAGTTATAGCAATTTTTTGAATTTCTTGAAGCAATTATTGTAAACAAAATAGTGGAATTGTTGCAGCATTTTGGTGATCTAATACAATTGAAGACATTGTGGTATTCCTGGTGAAATCTCTTGTGTTATTTTATCTTGCATGGTTCCTGTTGTTTCATCTTTCAAATTGCTTAAAGATTTAGGGTTTGGTATTGAGAATTAGATTAGTTTGGTGAATGATGTTCATGATTTCATATTTGGAATGTTTGTAGCAATCTTTGGTCTATACTCCCAGTAACTATCTGATTGTAGTAGGTTGGTGAAGTCAATCTGGACCATATATTTATATCTTCTTAAGTTCGATTGTGGATGAATGTCTATGATATGAAAATCTATACACCTTAGAAGATTGCACCATTCTTGTGATATTTCATTGTGGGTTGATCAAGGATTGGTTATTTGAGATTGGTCCATTCCAGATATCTGTTATTTGCATTGTTCATTCTAGGAGTAGTTTAGATTTTATTATATTCTTGCACCCTTATCTTTTGCTATTTCTTTATCATTGGGTTAGATTTAGGATTTGAGATCATCATATTGCACAATCTGATAAATTGGAAAGATACAGTCTGCTTGTAGTAAGGTCCGATTGTGATTACCAGCATTTTCACATATTATCTGAGTTGTTTATGCATCGTCATGACCTGACACCTGAGAGACCTTGGGGTGATTTTTAATAACTTATTGTTGAAGATTACCTTTCAAGAGAGATAGAATATTGCATTCTGTCTGAGTTGTTGCTGTGCAAAAAACACCATCAACAATTACTTATTTTAATTTACCTGACACGTGTTATAAGTGTTAGTACACATAGCACAAGATCAAGGACTACCCTTTGGCAGTGCCTTGTACACCTTCTCCACCATGAGATGTTGAAAAACCTCATCTGATAGATGCTTCTACTACCAAACTTGATGAGAAATGGACTATGGTTACAAATAGCAAGAATAAGTCCACTAGTTTTGGGTCGGTCCCCAAGGCCTCCAAACCAACTAAAGTTGTTTCAAACCCTTAGTGAAGGGGAAGGAAGCTCCTATTGGGGTTGATAATGTTCCATCATAGCCTAGGCCAAAGGAAATGCCTCAACATATTACTGTCATGATAGCACATGCAAACGTTTCTCCTCCCGTGTTGAGAACCCAAAGGTGGTCTCACACCCCTTCTCCACCAAGGGAAGAAGGGGAATATGTTCAAGAAAAATAGATATTTTCCTCTCCTTCTATCTAGATTGGGTCAATTCCACCACTTTTTTTGTAGAATCATTTCTCTTCTCTAAATGAAGAGGAACTAGACTTCGATGATGTGGAGGAGTTTAATCATGAATTTACTCTCATAGAATGTTTGAAGTCTAACAGAGCTCTCCAAAAAGTATTCGGTTAGGGATACCTTAAATAAGTATTCTGGTATTGAAGTGCTTTGTCTCTGAGAAGTTAAAATTTCTATTTTTTTGCTTGCTTCAGTTGGTCACTCTATTTGGCCAACCAGTAAAATGTTTTGCACTACTCATGATGTCAAGCATGGCGGAGTTGCAACCCTTTTGTCCCCATGGTGGTACTCTTGTGTGGTCAACCACGAGTGTGATCCCACTCATCAGTTCATTTGGATCCTTCTCAACATTGATAATCATTCCTTTGGGATTATTAATGTTTATGCCTCTAATGATGTTGTGGAATGCTCTTTGCTTTGGCATTGGATTGTTGATTCATTGCTAGTTGCTACCTAGTTATTGTATGGGGATTTCAATATGATTGAGATGGCATATGACAAAGATGGTACCTTGCCATTTAGATGGGCAACTAGTGAAAGGGAGGTGTGGTTTTACATGTGAAATAAATTGGTGCTTTTTGATCCCAATATTGGTTGCTACCATTCTCATTCTCTCTTGAACACTTGGTGTAATTACAAGGCTAGTTCTGACAGACTTCTTAAGCGCCTTGATTGTATGATGATCTCGGCTCAATGTTTTTTCTCTTTTGATAGTTCTCTCCTAGTTAAGACGTTAGTGGATGTGACTTTGTCAAACCAGTTCCCCATTTCTTTTCACATTGAATGAGAGACTCGAGAGCCTCACATGTGTAAAACTCAAATTTTTTATAAACACGTCTTTACTTTTCCAGAAGCCTACCCTGGACCACATTCGTAAATTCTAGAATCTAGAGTGTAGGCTAGCTCATCATATAGGCTAGATTACTTGGTGGAATGATGTTATCACTCACACAACTAGATTTCTACATATTTATGGGAACCAACTAGCTATCTTTTGTTGGTGGTCTTATGAGGCTACCACCACTGACCTCCACTCAGCTACTGAGGCTTTGGTAGCCAACCCTTTTTCCCCATCATTGCAAGTCAGGGTGGCTAAATTAAGGAAAAAAAGCAAGTTGTAGACAATTATGCTACTAGAGGTGCACAAATCAAAGCCTAGTTGCATTGGCTAAAAATTGGTGATTGTGTCTCTAAATAGTTTTTTGGCTCTACGTGTTAGGCACTCATGCCCAGGCATTGAAAAATTAATGATGGAATTTAGGTTCTTTTTGAGCTTCCTGACATTATCTAGGCCTTTGTGCATAATTATGAGTAGGTTTTCATTGCATAAGAACCCACACCTATGCAATAGCAAGCCCTCCAAGATTGCCTTGTTGTGCCAAATAGGCTTTCCTTAGCCCAGAAGAATTTTTTTGATCAATAATTAACAATTGATGATCTCAACGAGATTGTCCATTTCATGGCTAATGACAAAGCCCCAGGGATTTATGGGTTCCCTTGTGAATTCTACAAAGCCCTTTGGGACTGTGTTGGGAAATATCTATATCATGTTTACTTAGAGGATTTTCATGCTAATTCTCTAGGTAACTTAATAAACAAAGGAAATATAAAATTCATACCTAGAAGTCTAGTGATCTCGACAAAATTTGCAACTGGAGACCTATTATGCTTCTCAATGTCTCCTACAAAATCATCACCAAGGCTTTGGGTCTGAAGATCCTTAATATTTTACCTTAGATTGTGCGCCCAGAGCAAACTAGGTTTATCAAATCTAGGTTTATTCTGGATAATATTATTATTATTTGGGAAGACATGGAATGGGTCAAGCATTCAAACAGAAAGCCATGTTTATCAAAATTGACTTCAAAAAGGCCTATGACCATATTGAATGGCCTTTTATTCTTGCTATGTTGTAAGCTTTGGGTTTTGGGCCTAATTTTATTCATACTATTTGAATTCTCTTTGTGGATGTCTCTACTTGTATCACCATTAAGGGTCACCAATCCTCTGCCTTTGGACTCTTTCGTTCCATTTAGAAAGGGTTCCCCCTTTCCCCCTCTCTGTACATGTGCTTACTACTAAAGGATTTGGCTACATTTTGTCCAACGCGATTTTCCAACAAAGTGTCAAACGCATTTCTTTGCCTAAGTCTTAGGCTCAACTAGCTAATGGCCATTTTGTTGATGACTCTTTCCTCACGGTCCTAGAGGAATAAGAAAATATTAAAGCAGCCCTAGATTGTCTTAACACCTTTTTTTTGCTTTTGGGTCTTCCATTCACTGGCATAAAACTTTGTGCTACAAACAATCTATCTTGCATGCTCCTCCTTGGTTTCAGTAGTATGGTTGGAAATGGATAGGGCCAAGAGATTTTTTTTGGTTCTTGATCATTGCCTTTGCTTTCCAGGCATTCTCGACTGAGCTATGGAAAGTTGTGCTTTCTAGAGTCAAGCAGAAGCTTGCTTACTAGATTAACAAGCCCCTTTCTTTGGCGGGGAAATTCTAGGTGTGTTCCAAAGTTTTGATAGCTACCCATGTGTACTATTCCTCCTATTGGCTCCATCCAAAGCTGCATACAAAAAGCTTGAAAAATTGCTTTGAGATTTTCTTTGGGCCTCTTTTGAATCCCACATCTAGGGTTTTACCCTGTTGCTTGGGAACTCTACTACCTTCCCAGAGATTTTGGAGGACTTAGGTTTCTCTCCACTCAATGGCAAGGGATGAGGCCTAGATTATCCATACCAGAGATTGTTAAATAGATTATCCATACCCTTACTAGTGATGAGGCCTAAAAATTTCTTCTCAGGAATTCTATTCAGTGAAGCTTTCCTATTCATAGACCGGCCTAGAAGGGGATTGGCTTACAAACCCTTCTAGTCATGAAGGAACCAGTCCAAATTGTTGGGAATTTTGTGGCCAAAAGTAGTTGGCAAGCCTCAGAGGCTATCAAGCCCTAGCTCCATTGGGTTGGTCTATTTTTTGTGATGGGATTTCACTCAACCATAAAAATTTTTGGTGGTTGCCTCTTTTTACTTGCAATGGTCATTCATTGGCTAAGTCACCTTGGATTAAGGCACTCAAATTCCACAAGAAGGGTATCCAAACCCTACAAAAGTTATTTCATAGACCCACAATGTGTATCATGTAGTGAGAATAATTTTATGCCCTATACATGCTTCATAACTAGGACCATGCAACTTTTGATGGTCTGGTGAATTCAATTCCTATAGAAATGCTTCATAAAGATGGTATTCATAGGTCCAAACCTTGGTTGAAGGACTGGAAGTGGTACCCAGACATGCCTTTTAGGAACTACAAGCCTAGGCTTGGTTAGAGGCGGCTTTCACCACATTTTCCCATGATTCAAATTCTAAACCAGAGGTGGCTTCTTCAATCTCACAGTCATGTCTAGTGTAAAAGATTTGTTACCACTTGGTCTGCAAGTGTTGAGCCAAAACCTGCCCACTTTTCTTGGTGTATTCTTTTCCAGGGCTTTTCAATGTGTTCTCAACTTGTTCACTTGGAGGTCCATGACCCTTGTTTCCCTTTTTGTGGGCAAGCTGAGACTCTTAAGCATCTTTTCTAGTTTTATCCTGGAGGTCAGTAGCTTTGGACTTGGATTCATGACTTCTTTTGGCCCTTTAGGCTAGAGCCGTTCTCTTGGGATATGATTCTGTTGGGTGACTCGCCCAGACTTCCTGCTAAGTATACCTAGCTTTGACACACTTTTAGGGTGGAAATCCTCTTTAATATCTAGAAAGATAGAAATTCCTACATATTTTCTCATTCTCAAATGGATAATAATGTTTATTTATATGTTAAAGCTATTATTTGTTCTAATGTGCTATTATAGATTCAGGTACAAACTAAAAAATTTTCACTTGAAGTTGCTTACTTTCAAGTGCTTCTAGACCACAGGGGCAATTCCCCATGTACTATTTCTTGGGTTCCCACTTTTCCCACCTCCTCTTGCAGTTAGTTGCATTCTCAAGGCCGGTAGTGGAGTGGTTCTGCATGTCCCCACTCTCAACCTCCTCTTTGGAAAGATTCTCACCCTCCTTGGTGGACCTGTTCTCCTCTACCATGGGTTGGCTAGGGGTGGCCATCTAGTGGTGCTTCAAGGAGTGATGGTGGCGGTTCTGGGTGGTCCTCTAATGGCACTTCTACTTCTAGCTCTGGTTGGCCAAACTTTGGAAAAAAATTCCATGGCTTGTGCTTGCAATCTCTCCTTGACAAAAGGATAAAGATAAAGAAAAGGAAAAATAATTTAATGATGGTTGGGGTCCTCCTTTAGAACCCGCTGATGTATGGGGGAAGAATATGGATGACAAGGACCCTCCTAGATTTGTTGGCATTGCTCTTGCTGCTTAATGGCCTTTTTCTATATGTTTGTAATCATGGACTATTGAGCTTGGCCCATGTGATTTTTTAGATTTTCTAGGAATTTCCCATGTGACTTTCAGGGTGTGCCTTCTTACCACCCATCTTTTTTTGTGAATTCATAACTTTATCTTATATATTAATGTAGATAGCTGCCTATTCATAAAAATAAAAAATAGTGAAAATGGTAGAATTGCTCTCTGAATCCTTGCACATTTTCTCAAATAAATAATGTGAGTTGAAAAGTGTGTTGTTATGTGGATTTGAGACAAGAGAGTATTATTATTTTTTTTTAAAAAGAGATTTACTAAATAGTGGCATGAAGATCCAACAATGGTGTATCCTATAAATGTTGGAAAATCTTTATTTTTTTCTTTTCCTATTGAATATTGAGCTTTTTAGTTGAAAGTATTTTTTTGAATTGTGAATTTTAACATAGAAATTAAATATTCTTGCATTTGGATGCATGTCATGTATACATTATAGAATTTTCCATCTAAGGCTAATTGCTTAAGTTAGTCACTTAGAACATGTAGTAGGAATGGTTAGGAGGTTAGGGATTAGAATGAAAGGATTTATGTTATGCAACACATAATGCTTGAAATAGGTGTATTTTATAACAATATGGAAGAAAATATTTGAGCTATCAAAAATATAATGCATATTGAGAACATACACAATCCTTAAAAAATTGAACAAATAGCCCAAGAAAAGTCATATGCTATATCATTGTAATTTCACTATTATGTAATGATTGAATTAATAGGATATATGTGTTGGAGAATGGTTAGTGCTCCCTGATGAGCTCAAAATATGCTCATAGTTTGGATATTATGATGAACTTTTAATGCCTTTACTTTTTTTATTCGTGGTTGTTTAAAACTCTTTTGAAACCTTTTATGGGGATATCCTATAGTAAAACATTTGCATATTCCTGCAGCTTATTGTGTTGACTTGACTACATTTATTATTCCGTTGACTCCCTAAATGATTGGTATATTGCATACAATTTTTGAATCATGAAATAGATTTAAATGTGTGATTAATGAACGGATATTGTGTATGTGCCATACGCCTTTTCTTTCGCATCTATTACCTTTTGTTTCGTAGGTTGTTGAAGAATGATCGAGTCAAGCGCAGCCGATCTCGGCCTTGCAGTAAAGTCCATTTCCTGCATGACTTTGAGAAAGCTTTGGCGAAGACTCTTTAACCGAAACTGTTGGGAAAGATTTTTAATGACTGTCAATCTGGAAAGAGTGGAGTGCTAGATTCTCTCTGAATCGGGTTGAACGGATAAATTCATTTATGAAGTTTGTTCCTTGATTTTGGGATGCACTTTATTTCCACATCTTTCTTTGATAGGGTTAGTTAGTTAGTTGCTCTCCTGATTTTAAATAAAATACTCCTTCTGTGCGAGTGAAGAGGGAGATGATAGTTACAGTAAGATAGAAGCATAGTGATAGAAAGATATAACAGATATCATGTAAGAGTCAGTATGGTAATGAAAAGCAGATTCTATTTGACAAGAGACAAAGTTTGTTGTTAGTTTATATCAACAAAGCAATGTATACCATTATGTTTTCATGAATAAAGTTTGATGAAGTTCTGAGTTCAACATCTGCATAATCAGTAGATGCTTGCTAAGGGGGCCCACTTAGTAAGTATCTGTAGCTAGTTAGTTAGCTATTCTTTTCTGTTGATCTTCAGTTAGCTTTCATCTTTGAAGTGTTCATACAAACTCAGTCTTGTATTGCTCCTGCAGCATAGGGAATCCATCCCTATGCATGTTCCTGTAGCATAAGGCCAGTTCATAGTTTGTGTTTCAGTCGTAGTTGTTATGGTTTCTGTTTTAATCAAATCATAGTTGAGTTAAAGAACTTTTCATTACTTTCCTGTAGCGTAGATAGAATTCCTTCTCAATATTTATTTCCGCTAAGTTTTGACTGAAACTAGTTCTTAGTGCATATATTTTGCCTCGCCATTTAAAGTATACGTCCCCTGGTTTGACAAGTAAATGAACGTCCATAGAGAGATATTAGTCACCTGTTGGAATGTCCAATTCCCAAGAAAGGTTTTACTATGATTATCATATCCTTTTGTGGGGGCGACCATTTTTGGCGCCATTACTGGGGATGGCGTCCAGCTAGGAATTTGTCAAAAGTCATTTTTTAGCATTAGTTCAGTTTGTTAGTCAAAAATTTCAAAAAAATTCAAGCCACTATTCATCGTATTGCATGCATAGAAGAAGAAGAGATGTACTGGGAAGGTTCCTCCCTGAAAACCTGTTTGTTGAACTACCATTTGATCCAGCTGACAATGAACCTGAGGAAAATCCATTCACCCTGTTATTCCAGCAAGCAAACATGGCAAATAACCCACCTAATAATCCACCTCCTACTTTTTAGTTTCCCATTGTTCCCCAACAAGATACCAACAATCTTAAGAATATACCTTCTTCACTACTTCCAAAATTCTATGGCCTAGTCATAGAGGACCCTGAAACTTTTCTGTTTGAGTTTGATGTCCTTTGTCGCAGTTATGACTACAACACATATGCTCATAAATTGAAGTTATTTCCTTCCACCTTGAAGGAAGGAGATCTCAGATGGTTCATGAGTCTGGGAAGAGGTGTTGTAGATAGTTGGGCGGCCATGCAGATGAAATTCCTTGAAAAGTATAAAGAATATTGTAAGAGTGCCAGCAAAGGTGATGACATATTCCAAATTCAGCAGAAGGAGGATGAGAGTCTGGAAGATTATATTTCTAGATTTTTGTTTTCACTAAAGAGGAACTCAAACCATACTCTCAACGAGAACTCTCAGAAACTACTCTTTCTAAGGGGAATCAGTGATGCATGTATAGATGCCCTGGACCTGATGGGAGGAGGTGATATAGCCCAACTGTATTGGGATGATATAAAAAAAATATGTCTTAACTACTCTCGAGCAATAGTTAAGAAAGGTCGAGGTCATCATGCTACAGTGGGGAAGTCTTCTTCTGGTGGAGTTTCTCGGATGAAGATAACAAATTTGTTGTCTAACTTCAAGCAGGACATCATTAATAATATGGCTACACAACTGGACACCATGCAAGCTCGAAAGAAACATGAGGAAGCTAAGGCAATTTTGGTTGAGTTCTATCCATATTGCAGACAGAAGAAGCGTGACTATAGATGCAAGATGGTTGCTAATTTGGAAGCTAAGAAACTACCTACTGACTTCAAGCCAGTAGAAGGTGATGATGATCAAGTGTTCTTTGTTGCACCAAGGAGACCATGGGCCCAAAGATAAGGTATGCCTCAAGATCCTTTAACTTTTGGTAATCCTTATTCTAGCTATAATAACCAATGGCAACATGCATGTGGACCACTACCACCCTGGAATCCACCTCAACCAAGTTGGCCTAATTTTCAAACCCCACAATGATAATCTCCTCAAGGAGGTTGGCAGCAGCCACAAGGACAATGAACCCCACCTTTAGGTAATTGGCAGCAAAATCCTCAATAGAGAGGTCCTCAGCAATGGAAAAACCAGTCCTCTGGATTCCTGCAGCTTCCACAGCCACAACCACAAGCCCTTATGCTACCTCCTACAGCAACTGCCACAAATACTGGACCTCCAAAACAAACACCTATGCCTGCCCAGCCGTTGCCAAATCCCAATAATAGGCAACAATAGCAGCCACAACAGCCTATGTATCTTGCCGAAGCCAACCAATATCAAGCTTATGCCTTAAATGTTAATGACATCCATTTGAGGTCTGGAACCACTTTACCTGCTCCAAAACTGCCTCTAATTATTGAAATACTAGATTATCCCCTTGAAGAATCTACTGCACCTGCTGATCCTACTGAGCATATGCATATACTTGATACGGTTTCTAAGGAGCCTCTTTTGCAAAGTCAAGAAAAACCACCTTTTCCTCAGAGGTTGCAAAGTACTGCATTTAAAACCATGGAAGAACCCACTTTTGACATTCTGGATCAGCTCAAAAATGTACAAATTCAAATTCCCTTATTTTAGGCTATTAAAGATGTTCCCATTTTTAGAAAAGCTATTAAAGAGACCTATTTAAAGAAGCCTGGATGAAAGAAAAAGGATCCTCAAACAATTAATGTCTTAGGAAAATTGGTTGATATAATGTTGAGAAATGTAGTAATACCAAAGTACATTGACCCTAGAAGTCCTATAGTGCAGATACATATAAATGGCCAAATTGTAAAAAATGTTTTGATTGACTTAGGTGCTACCATTAATGTCATGAAAAAACATACTATGGACTCCTTGAATATTTCAAACATTAGGTCTACACCCACAGTTTTGTAGCTTGCAGATAGCTCCACAGTTAAACCTGATGGGATGGTGGAAGATGTAATTGTCACTCTTGAATCTTGGGAGTATCTAGCTAATTTCACAATATTATCAGTTAAGACAACTTTAGGAGAGTATCTAGTTATCCTTGGTAGACCATGGTTAGCAAATGTTGATTCTTTTATAGGATGCCATTCTAGAGATATGACCATTTATGATGGACAGTCCACAAAAAAATTGGCTCTGTATATGCCTACTAGACCTCAACCAAATTTGTCCCAACTTGTTTGGCCAGATGAGGGGGAAGAAACTGAAGAAGCCAATTCTTTGGCTCAATTAATGATGCTTCAAAATAATCTATTCTCACAACTTTAGAATGAGGATGCTTTTCTTTTCCAAATTCTACAGTTTAATTCTGATACGGGTAGTTCATCTGATCCAAGTGGCAGCTATCTACAATGTTTTATGTAGCAACCAAATTCTGAGAGATCACTACCTAAACTTCTAGCAATTTTTCATAACTTTCTTCCACAAGAGGTACAAACATCACCTGTAGATTCTATGAGTAATCTCATTAAGCAAATAGAATTGTCTCCAGGTCACTATTTGAATATCAATAGCAAGCTGTCACAATCTCAATAGGTTGACTTATTAAAAATGCTATAAGATTAGCATAAAGCTTTTGCATAGAAATCTGGGGACATGAAAGGAATAGATCCTTGAGTTTGTACTCACAAAATATATATCAAAGAATATTTTTTACCAGTTAGATAACCTCAAAGAAGAGTCAATCCAGCACTTAGAGAAATAGTGAAAAATAAACTTCAAAAGTTGTTTGATACTGGTTTTATTTACCCAATCTCTGACAGTCAATGGGTTTCTCCATTAGTTATTGTTCCCAAGAAAGGAGGAAAATGGAGAGTGTGTGTAGACTACAGAGAGTTAAACAATGCCACTAAAAAAGATCACTTTCCACTACCTTTTGTAGACTAAGTACTAGACTCACTGTCTGGAAAAATACATTTTTTCTTTTTGGATGGTTATAGTGGGTACAATCAGATAAAAATTGCCCCTGAGGATCAAGATAAGACCACTTTTACCTGTCCATGGGGAACATTTGCTTATTCAGTCTTGCCTTTTGGTCTATGCAATGCACCAACAACATTTCAGAGAGCAGTAATTAGTATCTTTGTTGATATATCTCATGAATGTATGGAGATTTATATGGATGATTTCACCACCTATGGAGTCACATTCGAAGAAGCACTGGTGAATTTAGAAAAAGTATTGAAAAGGTGCAGAGAGAAAAATTTGTCTCTAAACAGTGAAAAGTGTTTTCTAATGATGGAAGAAGGTATTGTTCTAGGTCATCATATTTCAAAAAATAGAATTCAGGTCGACCCTGCTAAATTTGAAGTTATTCAGAATTTACAAACTCTTGCAAAACAAAAAGATGTCAGAAGTTTCCTTGGCCATGCAGGATATTATAGAAGGTTTATAAAAGATCTCAATAAAATTGCCAGTCCACTTTATGCCTTGTTAACTAAGGATTCTCAATTCAAGTGGACAGAGGCCTGTGAAAAATCTTTCTTGCAACTAAAGGACTTGCTTACTCAAGCCCCTGTTCTTCAAGGTCTAAAATGGAATTTTCCTTTTCACATACATGTTGATGCCTCTGATTTTGGTATAGGAGTAGTTTTAAGTCAAAAAGAAAATTCAATTGAGCATGCCATCTACTTTATCAGCAAGAACCTTCAAGGTCCTGAGCTCAACTATACTATCACAGAAAAGGAATTGCTCATAGTAGTGTATGTTTTGAATAAATTTAGGCATTATGTCACAGGTTATCAGATATTCGTCCATACTAACCATGTAGCAATCAAGTATCTGATGAACAAACCTGTCATCTCTGGTAGATTGGCAAGATAGCTCCTGTTGTTACAAGAATTTGACATTACAATCATTGACAAACTAAGAAGAGCTAATGTTGTAGCTGACTTTTTATCAAGACTTCAATCAGCTACACCTGTTGAACACGAGGTCATTAATAATAGGTTCCCAGATGAACACTTTTTTTCTATTGCTACACATACACCATGGTATGCAGACATTTCCAATTATCTAGCAGCAAATAGAATACCAACTCATTTTTCTCCAAAAGAAAAGAAATTGTTAATAGATAAAATTTTTAACTTTCCATGGATCGCAAATTGTATGTTTTATACTGGACTTGATCAAGTAATGTGAAGATGTGTAAGAGAAGATGAGACTTATGATATCTTGCATGCTTGCCATGATGAACCATGTGGGGGACATTTTGCAGCAAAGAGAATATCAATGAAGATTCTTACAACAGGGTACTACTAGCCAACATTACACAAGGATGTTATGGCCTATACAAGGAAATGTGACCGATGCCAGCGTATAGGAAGACCAACCAAGTCAGATGAAATTCCACTATATCCACAGGTAATAGTCACCCCTTTTGATAAATGGGGAATGGATTTTGTGGGACCAATTGATCCACCATCAAATGGCAAGTCATACATTCTAGTTTGCACAGACTATGTAACAAAATGGGTTGAGGTAAAAATTATGACTCATGCTTGAGATAATAAGGTTGCTGAATTTCTGTATGAATAAATTTTCACTAGATTTGGAGTCCCTAGAGAGCTTGTAACTAATCAGAGAGCTCAATTCACATCGAATCTGATCACTGCATTAATAAATGACTATAAAATCAAACATAGGAAGTCCAACCCCTATCAACCTCAAGCCAATGGTCAGGCGGAGGTAACAAATAGGGAAATTGAGGAAATCCTAACAAAAATAGTGTAGATCCATAGAAAATATTGGAGCAATAGACTTCCTAAAGTAGTTTGGGCCTACAGAACTACATGGAAGACAACAACTGGGTTTACACCTTTTGAGCTGCTTTATGGGAAAACAACCATGTTGCCTATAGAATTTGAGCACAAAACTTTGAGGACAGCTCTTGAACTCAATATGGAAATATCTGAAGCATAGAAGGACCGTCCTCTATAGCTAAATGCTTTGGATGAAATGAGAAAAGCAGCCCTGCAGCACACAGAAGCAATCTGATAGCAAAGGAAGAAATGACATGATCAACACATAAAAACCAAGAAATTTTTTGCTGGTGATTGGGCTCTGTTATATGATTCCAGATATCAAGAAAACTAGAGTAAGCTCACGACACGCTGGCTTGGTCCCTATGAAGTTGAGAATGTGTTCGACAACGGAGCTGTACAGCTGGTGACAATTGATCCAGTCCATTTTAAATTGCTAGTTAATGGCCACCGACTCTGGTTGTACCATAAACCAGTATCAAAGGAAGAATTCATGTAGCAGTTCATTCAGGTTCCACCCACTACTCTTCCTATAGCCGAAGGCTTTAGCCTTTCTCCTACAGCTTCACCGTAATTTTGAAAAAGCATGCTCATAATAAAGGTTTTCTTTTTAAAAGGAAACCCCTTTTTCTCCATTCTCATTTATCTCCCCCATCTCACTTCTTTATCTTCCATCCATCCATCTCATCCATTCATTCCATCCATTCATTTTGTCCACCCACATCACCCATCCACTTCATCCATCTGCATCACCCTTAATTATGATATCATTCGCAACTGTCAACTCATGCAGACACCGTCATCTTTCTTCACATGTACATGCAAATATCAAAGGTACGTCATATCTTTTGTTATCGCATATTTGATTTATTTTATTCTATTCAATTACTGCTATGATAGTACTAGTCATTATTACCCAATCTTTGCCTATTCTTTAGTACATGTGAGGACACATGTCATACTCTAAGTAGGAGGCGGGGTAATCCACCTTTTTAAACATGTCTTTTCACCGCTGCCATAACTGCACAAATAACCTTTCTTTATTATTTTTCTAGTACTTTCCAAATATGATCGCATGTCCTTCTTTATTGCATGTTTTTCTTGTAAATTATGATTAAGACGGCTTGTTCAAAAAGTTCATTTTTGGAAAAGAAAGAAATGTGACGGCATGACAGAAGAAAAACCAGAGCAGAAAGGGAAATATAGAATTTGAATTTTCAGCAAGGAATTGAGTTCAGCTAGAGGAAAATTGTGAACATGGGTGGTCAGCTGGTGCGACATGAGCCTGTAGCTCATGAATTATTATTGAAAAATCTTCAAACAGTCCACGCATTCAACCTCTGTGGATAGTTAAACTATTTCTTGAGTTTAAATACTTTTTATGAGGAGGCTGCTGGAGAATTTTTGAGAACCCTTTCTGAAGGGGAAGCTACTATATGGGGTCTAATGGTTGTTGCAACTGAAGAAAAAAATGCTAAAGTAACTGGGCTTCCAGCCATTGGAGAAAATTTTTCAGATGTTGTCACTGCAAGGGCTGAGTTTTCAATGCCCACTGATGGACCTTTGGAAGTCTCCAAGCAGGGGTGCAAGCGGGTGTCGTTGCCTCCTCCTTATTCATAATACGCCGCTTACGTAATCAGGTATTTAACCTATGAAGGTCGTTTCTCCTACCTGCATTCATATCATTTCAAATTATTAAGTCATATGAGGCATGGGTTAGTTGTAAATGTTCTGAATTTCTTGTTAAAATTTCTAGAACAAAGTGCCCATGGAACCCAACAAGGGAAAGATAATTTTGTTGCTCACCATGGCCTTATCAAATTATTGATTGAATGCTCTTTGAGAGATGTTTCACCTCTTTCCTGACAACAATTCGTTGCCCAAAAGAGCTTGCAAATTCCACAACCCCCTAGGGTACTTACCCCACGGCCTCAAAAAAAGAAGAAAGAAATTGCATCTACCAGTAGAACAGGGCAAGGGTCATCTACTCCTGTAGCACCTGGTCCTACAGTTCTCACACCTGAATCCTCTGCTAGGATACAAACTAGGTCTGCCACTAGGAGAGAGAAGGGAAAAATAAAGGCAGGTGAGTCGTTTGGAGTAGAACAAACCCCAGAGTCTGACCCTCATTCTCGAAAAAGGCAATGATCTTCTCCTACAACACCTTCCCCTGTAGCCGTCTCTCCTACAGCAACACCTGTTGCTGACACTAGTTCACTGTCATCCTTTGGTAGGGAAAAACCCTCTAAGCAGACCAGAAAGAGGAAGCCTACCAGAACATCTCCTGCAGCCGCATCAGTGCCAAGAAGAGTTTCCACAAAGAAATAATGTAAGGCCTCTCCTGCTTCACCTCAACCAGAGGTTATTGTAATCTCAGAAAGATCTATAGGGTCTGAATTTGATGTTTCTCAGAATGTGTCCGGAAATGCTGCACAGAGTTCATTCATTCCTGAAGAGGAACAAGTTGAGATAAAAGAAACAGGGCATAATGAGCAAGGGTAACCAAATCTTGATGACTTGGCTACCATTTCTATGCAATTTTCAGAGGAAGCATAGTCTTCTCCACCGCGGCAACCATAATTCATCTTGTAGCAAGAGCAAGAACAGACTGAACAATTGAATGTGCCTAGTGAAGCTATATTTCACCCTGCAACTTGTAAAGCCATTGTTGTGTATAAGAAGATGTTTTAATTGAGTTTCTGGAATATTTCAAAGCTAACTGGGAAACAGTTACATTGCAAACCCTGAATTTATGGCACATAGCCCAGACTGACATGCACCAAAGTCTATGGGAGGTAGAAAGGAAGAAACTAAAAAAAGAAATTGAAAGTCAGAAACAGGAAATTGTTGAGTTGAAAATAAAAATGGATGAAATGTTAAAAGTAACTAGTCAGATTATGGAATGCAGACCACCACCCAGAGTTTCTGCTCTGTGCCTTAAGGAATAGTTTTTATGGTTCCAACTAATGAGAATTTCTAGAAATCAAGACCCTATACTTCACACTGCTCAAGAATTTTACGAGGCATACTAGGCAGCCCCTAATTGGTTAAGAAATTCTCTATGTGAATTTTATTTACATGGCTTCTTAATTCCATCTAAAATAGAATGGAACCCTCTTATGTATATTGGTGATATCTATTTGAGATCATTTATGTCATGGGCAGAAAATGAAGTGAATTATGGCAGGCAATGGGAAATATATGAGGAAGCCAAAAGGAATGAGCCTGTTCCATTACGCTCTCAAAGTTCAAACCCCCATGCAATGTTGAAAGACTGGTTTGCTCTGACATATGGCATTAATAATATTACAGCCAGAGAGAAGATATTTGATATCAGAAAACAGGTATATGATGAATTTCAGGTACAACCATATTCATTTTGGAGACTGGCATACACCGGAAGTGAGAAAAGGTGGGAAAGATTAACTGTTGGGCTAAGAAAATCAGAACCACATAGTCCCCTAAATTTCACAGTAGCTCTTAAACGATCAAGCAGTAATATACAGTTGGGACTTCAAAAGATATTTGAACTATGGTTGCCATTGACATTCAGACCTCCTATGCTAATGTGGCCCCTTTATCCTCTTCAGGCTACAAATCTTAATGATGATTTAGAGGACCGTAGGTATGAAAGGTGCCGAGATTTCAAAGGATTTTATTATAGGTTTGGAAATCCATTTCAGAGTCATGCAGCAACCACTGATTTCAGAGAAACCACCAGGAAAGTTAATGCTGGAGGACCAACATTAGGATAAGTAAGAGGCAGTGACGAGCTCAAAAATATGCTTATAGTTTGGATATTATGATGAACTTTTAATGCCTTTACTTTTGTTATTTGTGGTTGTTTAAAACTCTTTTGAAACCTTTTATGGGGATATCCTGTAGCAAAACATTTGCATATTCCTACAGCTTATTGTGTTGACTTGACTACATTTATTATTTCATTGACTCCCTAAATGACTGGTATATCACATACAATTTTTGAATGATGAAATAGATTTAAATGTGTGATTAATGAACGGATATTGTGTATGTGCCATACGCCTTTTCTTTCACATCTGTTACATTTTGTTTCACAGGTTGTTGAAGAATGATCGAGTCAAGCGTAGCCGATCTCGGCCTTCCAGTAAAGTCCATTTCCTGCACGAGTTCGAGAAAGCTTTAGTGAAGACTCTTTGACCAAAACCATTGGGAAAGATTTTTAATGATAGTCAATCTGGAAAGAGTGGAGTGCTAGTTTCTCTCTGAATCGGGTTGAATGGATAAATTCATTTATGAAGTTTGTTCCTTGATTCTGGGATACACTTTATTTCCATGTCTTTCTTTGATAGGGTTAGTTAGTTAGTTGCTCTCTTAATTTTAAATAAAGTACTCCTCCTGTGCGAGTGAGGAGGGAGATGATAGTTAGAGTAAGATAGAAGCATAGTGATAGAAAGATATAGCAGATATCATGTAAGAGTCAGTATGATAATGAAAAGCGGAGTCTATTTGACAAGAGACAAAGTTTGTTGTTAGTTTATATCAACAAAGCAATGTATACCATTCTATTTTCATGAATAAAGTTTGATGAAGTTCTGAGTTCAGCACCTGCATAATCAGTAGATGCTTGGTAAGGGGGCCCACTTAGTAAGTATCTGTAGCTAGTTAGTTAGCTATTCTTTTCTGTTGATCTTCAGTTATCTTTCATCTTTGAAGTGTTCATACAAACTCAGTCTTGTATTGCTCCTGCAACATAGGGAATCCATCCCTATGCATGTTCCTGTAGCATAAGGCCAGTTCATAGTTTGTGTTTCAGTCGTAGTTGTTATGGTTTCTGTTTTAATCAAATCATAGTTAAGTTAAAGAACTTTGCATTACTTTCCTGTAGCGTAGATAGAATTCCTTCTCAGTATTTATTTCCGCTAAGTTTTGACTAAAACTAGTTCTTAGTGCATATATTTTTCCGCGCCATTTAAATTATACATCCCCTGGTTTGACAAGTAAATGAACATCCATAGAGAGATATTAGTCACCTATTGGAATGTCCAATTCCCAAGAAAGGTTTTACTATGATTATCATATCCTTTTGTGGGCGCGACCACTCCCCTTGGGATTCATGGCATGGACTAATCACCTCTTGTGGATCCATTAACTTTGGTGGTAGTATTAGGCTTTAATAGGTTGACCTATTGGTGCAATGGTAACTGTTGGGTCAATAATTGGTATCATAGCCAAAGGTTCTAGGTTTGAATCTCCTTGGCTTGTGCTGAGGGGGAGATTGTTGGAAAATGGTCAACACTCCCCTTGGGATTCATGACATGGACTAACCACCTTCCATAGATTCATTAACTCTGGTGGTTGTATCAGGAATTAATAGGTTGAAATTTTGGTGCAATGACAACCATGGGGCCAACAATATGGTTATATGATCTCTCTCTCTCTCTCACACTTACACACTTTTTTGATGAATAGGGATTATATCTATATTAATTTAAAAGATAGAAATTTATATTCACAAAAATAATATGGGTGGTAAGAAGGAACACCTCGAGAATCACATGGGTTGAGCCTAGAAAATAAAAGTCACATAGGCCAGGCCCATAAAATAAGAAACATTACAAACATAGTAAAGAAAATTTCATCAGGTGACCATAGCAGTGCCAATAGAGGGCAAAGAATCCCTGTCATCCATGTTTTTCCCCCATACATCAATGGGGTCTGGAGTGACATCAGGGGGAGTCCAAACATTTTCATCTTTTTCATTATCTTTATCATCTTGGTGAGGTGATATAGACAAGTCCAATTGCGGGATTCATTTAGTAATATTAGACCAACTAGAACCACTACCAAGAGAATCACTAGAAGGCCACTGAGAAGTGCCACCACCCCCTATCATCCCTCTAGAAGGACACCCTAGTTCAACCTATAGAGGAGGACAAGGTGACCAATGACAAGAGCGAGAGCCATGATGAGGAGGAGCCTAAGAGTGGGGGTGAGAATCCCTAGAAGAACCACTTTTCCACCGGCCTCATGAAAGTGACTGGCCTTGGGAAGAAGTGGGCAAGGGAGGCACATGTGCCACAGTACAAGGGGAATTTCCCTAGTGGTCCAAGAGCTCATGCATGTGAGATACTTCAAGAACAACCTTGTTGGATTGCACTTGGATCTATAAAAGAATATTAGAGAAAATAATTCAACTTTAAAATATAATGAAAAAAAATTAATGATTTGGCTATGAGAAAATATGCAAACATTTCTATCTTTCCTAATGCCAAAGATTATTTCCTCCTTGAAAGTGTGCCAAATTTGGGTATACTAAACAAGGAGCCTAGGAGAGTCGCCCAACAAAACCATATGATAGGAAAAGTGCTCTAGCCTAAACGGTTAAAAGAAGTCATGAATCCAATTCCATAGTTGTTGGGCTTTGATAAAAAAAACAAAAAAGTTTCTTAAACAACTTAGCCTACCCACAAAAAGGGAAATGAGCATCCTAGACCCCTAAGTGAACAAGTTGATACCCTAAAGGAAAGCCTTGGAAAAGAATACAACAAGCAAAGTTAGGAAAGTTTTGTCTCAACACTTGTAGACCAAATAGTAGAAAATATTTTATACTCAATGGAGACTAAAGACTAGAGGTGCCATCTTTGGTTCAAACTGTTAATCATAGGAAAATGGGGTGAAAGCCACTAGTAACCAAGCCTGGGCTTATAGTTTCTAAAAGGGGTGTCTAGGTACCACTTCTAGTCCTTCCACTAGGGCTTGGTGGCACAAATACCCACCTTATGAAGCATGTCATCCAGAATGGCATTCACTAGGCCATCATAGGTTTCACAGTCATGGTTTTGAAAACCAAAATGAGCATAAAAAGTTTCCCAAGGAAGAAAGTGCATTATGGGTGTATGGAATAAATCTTGAATGGTCTAGATACCCTTCTTATGAAGCCCAAGAGCCTTAAGCCAAGGAAGCTTGGCCAACGGTCGACCAACACTTGCAAAAAGAGGAAACCACAAAACATTTTGTTGATTGAGCGAGAGCCCATCACAAAATCTAGACCTAGACTAGTAGAGCCAAGGCTTGATAGCTTTCTAGGCCTGCCAAATTCTCTTGGCCATTAAATTTCCCACAATTTGGACTAGATCCCTCATAACCAAAAGGGTTTCAAAGCTAATTCCCTTCCATGAAGGTCTATGCACTAGAAAGCTAGACTGAATGCAATTTCTGAGGAGGATTTTCCAAGCCTCATCACTAATAAGAGCTTTGATAATCCATTTAATGCAAAGAACAATCCCTTGCTATTGGTTGGAGAGAAGGCAAAGCCCACTAGATTCTTTGGGAAGGTAGAAAAAGTCCTAAACAATGTGGTGAAATCCTAAGTGACTCTCAAAAAAGGCCCAAAGAAAGTCACAAAGTAACTTCTCTAACTTAGCATTTGAGCCCCTGGAAGGGGCCTAACATGATGAATAATACACATGAGTCATTGCTAACACCTTTGAGAAAATATGGAATTTTCCAACCATGGAGATTGGGTTGGTAATCTGGAAAACAAGTTTCTACTCAATTTGAGAAAGCACAACATGCTAGAGATCAGTGGAAGAAGCCTAAAAGGGGAAAGGAATTCCTAGAAATAAAAATATTTCACTGGGATCAATCCACTTCTATCCATAATGCTAAATCCATGAGGGACTAGGAAAAATGGATTTTCTATAGCATAAAGTTTTGTGCCATTGAATGGTGAAACTTGAGGCCAAACAAAAAGTCGCAAGACAATCAAGAGCAACTTTGATATTATTTTCCTCTTCCAACAAGGTAAGGAATCATTGATGAGGTGGCCATTGACTAGTTGGGTTAGCAAATTAGGAAAAGAGATGCCATGAACCCACCTCTAGGAGATGGCATGAACTAGGAAATACACAAACCCTTCAACAACAAGTACATAAAGCAAGGGGGAAAGTGGGAAACCTTGGTGAATGGAATGGAATAGACCAAAGGAAGGGGATTGGTGGTAATTGATGGTGATGCAAGTGAAGGAATTAGAAAATAACATTTTCATGGTCTATATGAATTGAGGACCAAAACCCAACATTTGAAGCTTAGCAAATATGAAAGGCCATTCAATACGATTGTAAACTTTAGCGAAGTCAATATTCAAAAATATTTCTTTTTGATTTGAGTGTCTCACCAATTCCATGCCTTCCCAAACAACAATAATTTTGTTTAAAATGAACCTATATTTAATAAATATATTTTTCTTTTGGCGCACAATTTGAGGAAAAATATGGTGAATTTTCAAGGCAAGGGCCTTGGTAATGATTTTATAAGAGACATTAAGAAGTGTAATGGGCCACTAGTTGCAGCTATCCTTGGGATCACTCAATTCAGTTATGAATTCAATATTACCTTTGTTAATAATATTTCCTAAGGTTTTAGAATGAAAAGCTTCAAAGTAAACCTTATGAAGATCTTTCCTGACACAATTCCAAAGGGCCTTGTAAAATTCACATAAGAATCCATCAATTTTCAAGTCCTTATCATCGAAAATAATGTTGATAGCTTCTTTAAGATCTTCAATTGTGAGCAATTGCTCACAGAAGGCTTTCTGGGCTTAGGAGAGCCTATTTGGCACAATAGAAAGACAATTCTAAAGTGTTTGATTCCACTCTGGAGTGTACTCTTGAGTTGTCAACACTTGCTCATATTTCCTAACAAATGCCTAGAGAATGTCAACTAGTTCACAAAGAATAATGTTTATTCTTTGATTTTCTTGATACCAGGAGATTAGTGTCTGGCTCAAAGAGCCAAAAAAAATTCTTTGAATGCACTATCTCCAATTTTAAGCCAATGAATTTTGGCCTTGATTTGCACTACTCTAGCAGCATAATTATCAACAACTTGTTTGTTATGCCTTAACTCTAAAAACATAACTTGCAGAGAGGGGGCAAACGGGTTAGCCACGAAGGCATCAGTGGCAGTACAAAGGTCAAACATTGTCACTTCATAGATAGGTATGTGCAGGATCATGATGGGCCAAAAAGTGGCAATATGTAACTGATATGATGGCCCATGTGGCTGACGACTTTTTTTTACCCAAAATTGATGAAACGAAAAGGGTTTTTAAAGGAGATTCTCAACTTTCCACCAATATAAATTATGCTTTACTTTGAATTTAATAAATAATTATTATTCATTTTCTATTTGAATTATGACTAAAGTCTTGATTGATAGGTTGATTGAAAAACATCTATAGCTTTCAAATAGTATCACATTTTTGAATCTGAAACATGCATCACATTCTATGCTTCACATACTATAGGATTAAAAACAAAATTTGAATTTTATAAAGTTTTTTATATTTTTTAAATTTGTAATAAAAATTCATAATTAATTATTTACTTGGAAAAAATTACAAAAAATATGCATCACATCGGGACATGAGTCCTCTACTTATATCTAAAATATTATAAAAAATATTATCATTTTATTGTGGTTAGGGTGGTCAGACAAACACCTACTTATTTTTTCTCTAAAATTTAAGTACTACTCCAATTGAAATTTTAAATTTTCACTAAATAGATTTATTTATTTTTTAAATAAACCTAGTAGTTTAGAAACTACATTCAATTTTCTATAGATTCTATTCTTACATATTTTTGAAATAATATAGATAACTTATTCAATTTTTTATGTCAAGTTGTCTAACTCTAATTTTTTTGAATTTTTTGCCACTTAAGGGCCTATTTTTTCCATGATGATCCTGCACATACCTAGTCTATGTTTCTATGAAAGATGGCCAGCGAGTGCCCATAAATGTAGAGAAACCTCATAGTGTGAGTGATGACATCATTCCACCAAGCAATCCAACCTATATTATAAGGTGGTCTATACTCCAAATTCCAAATAGTGCTGATGTGGGCCAATGTGGGCTAATGACTCAACAAGGAAGTGTTCAAAAAGAACTAGGTCTTACTGGCATGGGGCTTGAACCTTAATTCGCATTAAATAAATAATGTAATGGGAAAGTGGGTTGACAATGTCAAATCCATGAACAAACTTACCAGAAGTGGTGAAGAGCTGGAAAAAAAAGAAAGATTGATCCTAGATCATAACACGATCAAGGTGTTTAAATATCTTGTCAAACCTAGCTCAATAATTGTACCAAGCGTGCCAGAGATAATGAGAGTAGTGATGGTCAATATTGGGATAAAAAAGACCCAATTTATTATGCATGTAGTACCATGCCTCTCTCTCTCTCTATCTACCCATCGGAATGGAAAATTACCATCCTTGTCATATGCCATCTCAACCATATTGAAATCCCCACAAAGAATGCAAGTAGCAACTTACTGTGAATCAACAATCCAACACCAGAGAAGCAATCTTTCAACAACATCATTTGAGGCATAAACATTAATAATCCCAAAGGAATGATTGTCAATTTTAAGAAGAATCTAGATGAGTCGATGTGTGGGGTTAGACCCATGATCAACCACAAAAGGATACCACTATGGGGCATAAGGGTGACCACTTCGCTATGTCTAGCCTCATGTTCAGTACAATACATTTTATTAGCTGGTTAAATGGAACAACAAGTTGAACAAAGTAAAACACAACAACTTCCACTTCTTGAAGAGACAAAAATTGAATACGAACATATTTCTAAAGAGTATCCCTAGTGAAATACTTCTTAGAGAGGTTTTTCATACCTCAAAAATTCTATGAGAGGAATTCATGAATGAAACTCCTCCATTTCATTAGAGCATGACTCCTCATCTAGAGTGGAGAAGCAATTCTATAAAAACTTATGGTGGGATTGAACCAATTTGAATAGTTGAAGATGAATGTTTCCATTTTTCCTGAACATATTCTCCTTCTTCTAGAGGTCGATAAGGACTTCAAGATCTCCTATGAACTCCCAATATGGGAGGAGGCTCGGTCAGTTGTGTTATTGCAATTGAGGTAGGTTGGGGCATAGTCTTGGGCCTTGGCCACACTAAAGTGCTATTAGAGTCCATCTGGGATTCCTTCCCCTTTGTAAAAAGGTTTGAAACTTCTTTTACAAGCTCAAGGGTTTTGGAAACCATCCTAGAACCACTAGACTTTTTTTTTTGGTTGGTAACTATTGTCCCCTTTTTCTCTAGTTTGGAGGCAACACCTTCTGCATGATGAGGCTTATCAGCATCCTATGGCATGGATGGAGTTTGGGAACTACCAAAGTGCAATCCTTGATCTTGTGGTCAATGGATTGACACCTATAACAAGTATTCAAAAGATTAAAATAAGTGACCTTTTGGGTATTGCCAAAAAGAACCAATTTGAATATTAATGGACTCTTTTAAATCTTGTGAAAGGTCCACTTCAACATAGACTCACTTTTGAGGGTGAGCTTGAAACAACCTATTTGGTTCAACACAAATAACCTTCCCTAGAGAGGAGGAAATATGCTACAAAAAATACACACTAGGCAATGGCAAACTAGGAAACTCAATCTAGACTATAACCCAGAGCTTGGTGTCATCTAAGATAGTGAAGTCCTAGATCCATGGTTGGAAAACCAACAAAGAGGACTAGACATACCAAGTACCATGGTTCATGATTTCCTAAACATGATTGACCTCTACAAAGCGAAAAAAGAAACAAGCCTTTAGTCAAATTTTAGACCATATGAAGACAAACCCCATGAGGGACCTAGGCCTTTTGTACCCACTCTTTAAGCACACTCTCATGGGGAATCCTCCCAAAAAAATAACCTACAAGAGTATGTTTCTCTATCCATCCACATGTAAAATCAAAATCTGAAATGGTTAACACCACATCACACTCGTACAAAAATATAAATATATGAGTGAATAAACTACTAAAAATTGCATATAAATGACTAATTTTGGTTGCGTGACCATTAGTAGTTTATTTATGATCATTTATAACATGACCAAAATTTATGACTAAACTATTTTAGTCATTTATCTAGTCATTGATCTAGTCATTGATTTGATCATTGATTTAGTCATTGATTTAGTCATTAATTTAGTCATTGATTGTTGTTAATTGGTCAATTATTTAGTCATTGATTGTTGTTAACTGGTCATTTATTTAGTCATGATAGTCATTTATTTAGTCATTACTTTAGTCATATATTCAATCATTAATTTAGTCATTACTTTAGCCATATATTTAGTCATTAATATAGTCCTTAATTTAGTCATATATTTAATCATATTTAATTATTAATTTAGTAATTTAGTTAGATATTTAGTTGTTATTTTACTCATTACTTTGGTCATATATTTAGTCATTAATTTAGTCATTTTTATTTAATGATTTTCATTAATTGGTAGTAAATATAGTTATGAAATGAATAATTTATTAAATACCATAAATTTTATTTAATGCAAAACTAACATAATATTAAACTTGAACTAAAACATAAAAGCAAATAAAAATATTACATATACAAACAAAATACAACATGCTAGAATTAAAAGATTGATTCAACATCATAATAAATAAAGGTAATTTGCAATAAAAAAATTAATGCATATATCTTATATATATATATCAAGTTATAAGATGCCAAACATGTCTAAGAGTATCTATGTAAATATAATAAAAAATGTCAAAGTTGTCTAAGAGTTTCCAACTCTTTCAAATACACTATGATAATTAAGATCCCTAAACAACACATTCAAAATACTACATAAAGTAGTGAGCCAAGATGTCTAACAACTAGTACATGATAAACATGTTCAACAATGTTATTTTTTGCAAATATTTTAGTGGCCATAGTGTGAAGGTTACCTCTTTCTCTTTCAGATGAACAACTCCATTTATTTTATCTTCATAAACAAGGGGTATGTTACTTGTGACCTTTAAAATGTTTACATTTTCATCTCTTGTTCCTTTCAAGTTGACTCCATGTATAATAGATAGGGAGTAAATCTGCCCAATTCCCACAACATCACCATCAAATGGATCCAACACCCTAACTTTATCCCCTTCTTTGAGTTTATCAATACATTTTTGCAAAAAGAAAAATAATAACACATTATATTACATAGGTAATGATTACCCTTGTTTACATAATAAAAAAACCATTGCTTATTTAAATAGTACTTTCATGTGTGTTTTAAAATAATTGTAAAAGGAAAAATTCAAAAATAATTTCAATGATACCTTATGAATGTTTTACCCTAAAAAATTACCTTAACAGTCTCATATTTTTGCTGATCAAGAGGCCTAGTAGTCTAGACGATTATTATCATCCATAGTCTATAAAAACAACCAAAAAGAGAATGGGGGAGAGGGATTAGAGTAAACATTGATTCCAAGAACCATTCATCAATATAATTTCCTAAAAAACCAACATGCATAGTAGTGCTTACAATGTTACTATTAGCTTCATTCTAATCAAATACAAAGGCCACACATATAAACACCACATTACCATGCATGCATAACAAACACATAAGGTTATGACAACACCGTTACACATAAAAAAGGTAGCTAATGCACAAAAATAAAGAATCCAATATGAGAGCACTACTACTACTATTGTAAGGTAAAGCTGAATACATTGGGATGTACAAAAAAAGTGGCATTAAAGCTCTAAAACATAACCCCATGCAGTCAACATAACCCTATCAATGATGACATATAAAAGAATAACAAAAAAAAAAATGTATCAAGGCAACATGTGACAACCATTAAAAGTAGTCATTGAGGAAACAATGCAGTCTTTCTCTGTGGGTTTCATAGGAGCATTAAAAGAGTAACAAATAAGGTTGGATGTATAGGTCACATAAATAATAGAGAAAGAGCCTTTCATTTCTAGAAAATAGTGTAAGAGTATGCAAAAGGAAGTAAGGAATGATGTCTAGTGAACAAGTAGTAGTGGAATTCCATGAAAATAAAAACACAATGATAAGCATAGCACCAAGGAATGTAAAGAAAAGTGCAAAGAAAAAAAGAAACAACCATGCAAGGATGAAGGAAATATGCCTAAATTTAATGTATGAATGCAAGAAACTAATAAAAGAAATGGCATATTAATGTGAAATACAAGAAATGTGAAGTGTTGGAAAACATAGTGTGACATACAAAAAGATGAATAAATGCAATAAATGATAAAACATGGATGCAAAATAGAAACTAGATGCACCAAGAAATTGAATACGAGCTAACTAGAGATTGCAAAGACTTTTTTAATTCTAGAAATTCTGATTTTTAGTCCAACTAGGACACTTTACAACATACTGGGTGATTTGTCCCATTTTTGGGGAAACTATTTAGAAACCCATTTTGGCCAAATGGATATCCAAATCTATAAAAATCTCTAAAAAAATAGGTTTAGTGGGACTAAATCACCACTAGTGGTGACTTAGTCCACTTCTAAATCTTTAAAAATTTGAAAGTGGAGACAAAAGCCCCCGATCAACACTTCAGTTCCCTACAGGTGTTTGCTTCTGAAACTTTGATTTTCAAGCCTAAAAGTGACATTTAATGGATATTTTTGCTTTGCAAGAAAGGAGATGTCTGTAATGAGTCTTCAAATAAATCTTCAATGATCTTCAAACCCTTAAAGTGCCAAAATCTACAAACATACAAGAAGAGAAAAATAAATGTTGAATACTAGGGCATGGGGGTTTTCCTTGGTCAAACCCCTTTTTAGGTAATTAAACCAAATGAAGAATAATTTAATGAAGCATACAATAATGGGGTTATAACCTTTCCATGATGTTTGATCTTGATTTTCTATAGCAAAACATGAAGAATCTTCCCTTGAATGTCTTTAGAAGCTAGCTTGATGACTTAGGATGACAAAACCCTAGCTTGCTTGAGAAGAATGATGAATAGGTTGTGAATGAGTTAGGAGATGTAAATTAGGGTTTAAAGACATATTTATACACAATTATTCCTTAATTCTCAAAAATACCTCATCACAATTCGACCTTAGGTCTTGGGGAATAAAAACACAAGAATTTTTAATTAATTTTGATTTTTGTGCCACATGGGACTAAGTCACCCAAGGTGGTGACTTAGTCCACCTAGGAAATTCTGATTGGATGTTGGAGATTAAGATGTATTAAATGTTGTTTATCAGATTCTTCTTCAACAAGACACTTAATTAAGGCTTATAAGTGCATAAAGGGGTCATTTAAAGCATAAGAAAAGTGTAAATATTGATGACAAGCCTAGGAAAGTGTGAAAGTTTGTTACAAGACTTTACAACAATTTGAAATAGGTCTTGGTAAGGCTATTTAGGTGAAATATAACATTATGGTCTTAGAAAAGTGTGAAGATGTGTTACAACACCTTACAAAACTATTGCAAGACATAAAGGTATTTTATGCAATTTGCAAGGACCCAATACCTAATGTGAATGCATAAAATGCCTCACAACACTAAATCAAGGCATCATTAAGTCCAATTTATCATTAATTATTCCCAAATAAAGCAAGCAAAATGGGATACTTTTTCTTTGTCAACATTTATCCCCCACTTTAGTGAGAGGATGAACTTGCTTCAAACTCACACTAAAGTAGACATTCAAGAGGATTCCGAGTGTACCAATTTGGATGAAAAAGAATGATAAAGATCAAGGTGGTCAAGCCCCTAGGACCTAAGATCCAAAGTCAAACCAACATAAGTGTAAAAGGACACATGCACAAGGTGGATGTTTTGCAATGAAGCAAGATATGCAATCATGTAATAAAAAGAACTAAAGGAAAGAAAAAATGAGGTGGATCAAAGATGCGCTCACTCTAGGGCCACTGAAATTTAGGTCGTCCACAGGGTGAGTTGTCCCAAAGAATTGGTTTAGTGAGAAAGTCATGCCAGTGTTTTGGCTTTCCACTGTATAATGAGAAAGTCATGCTAGTGTGTTGGCTTCCCATTATACAAGCCATACCAAAATTATGCTCCTGATAACATTGATAAGGCACCACAATGTAATACTTTTTGTAAATATTTTTGAAAGATATGTAAAAAATTTGTTAAAGGGGATTTTGATTTATTCATGTAAGGTATTCTTCTTAGGGAGAATTGTGCCTAATGTGTCCAAGAGAGGAAAATTTAGGGTGTTAGATCATTATCCATTGGATGCCTCCTTCGCATCAAGCCACTTTAGTTGATCGTTATTCTCTTGTTAGATCATTATCCATGGGATGCTTCATTTGCATCAAGCCACTTTAGTTGATTGTACACTCTTGGAAGGAATCAAACCAAATGATACCACCAAGGAGAAGACACATCACAAGAAATGTAAATCACACCATGAAATTTGCAAAAAGATGTTGTCTGTATATGCCCCCACTTTAAAGTGGTTGCTAACACCATTACTATGAGAAATTGCTTTAAAGTAGAAGGATAACATGAGAGCTTATTAGGAAAGCTCTATGCCAAGTCATATGTTTTTGATAAGTTGCATCATGAAGAAAGGTAGTATGTCACATGCAAGTCAATATTAAGACATGTCATCCACATCCCAAGCTTGCTCATATAGGTTCATAAAATGTTAACAACTAGTCAAAGGAGAGAATGAAAAGTGACATATGGGATAAAGCTACCTAACCCTTTGCCCCCACTTAGTGTAGAAAAAAGGTGAGCCTGGAGTGGATGATGGTATGCTAGCCCTTGTGATGAATGGAAAACATTTACTAGTGAGTATGCTATTATGGTATAGCTATTGGATATATGTTTGATGAGATGTCTATGAGTTTAGGATGTAGCAAGGTTATATTTGTGGGTATGTGCAGGATCATCATGGAAAAAACAAGCCCTTAAGTGGCAATAAAATTCAAAAAAATCAGGGTTAGGAAACTTCTCGTAAAAATTTGAATAAGTTATCTATATTATTTCAAAAATATATAAGAATAGAATCTGTAGCAAATTGAATGTAGTTTCTAAACTACTAGGTTTTTTTTTTTTTAAATATATTTGGTGAAAATTTGAAATTTCAATGTAGTAGTAACTAAATTTCAGTGAAAAAATAAGTAGGTGTCAATCTAACCACCCTAACCATAATAAAATGATATATATATTTTTATAAGATTTTAGATATAAGTAGAGGACTCATATCTCGATGTGATGCATATTTTTTTGTAATTTTTTTATGAGTAAATAATTAATTATGAATTTTTTTATTACAACTTTTAAAACTATAAAAACTCGTATCTCCGACCACCTTAACTTGGTCAAAAATTCATGAAATTCATTCTTTTAATCCTATAGTATGCAAAGCATAGAATGTGATGCATGTTTCAAATTCAAAAGTTGTGATACCATTTGAAAGCTATAGATGTTTTTCATTCAGCCTATTAATCAGGACTTTAGTCGTAATTCAAAGAGAAAATGAACAATAACTATTTATTAAATTCAAAGTAAAACATAATTTATATTAATGGAAAGCTAAGAATCTCCTTTAAAAACCCTTTTTGTTTCATCAAATTTGGGTTAAAAAAATGTCATCAGCCACATACCCATCATATTACGACTTTTTGGCCCATCATAATCTTGCACGTTCCATTGTCTTGGAAGAGTCTTGTGTGATAGTATGAATGTTGAGTGAAGGTTTGCTTGATGGGTTGATGTGTATGAAAGTACAATCAATAATACCATGATTGGGTATTTATGTTTTTGACGCTAGAGGGGCATGGATAATTTGGTCAATAACATCACATCCTTGTCCAAGTCACGTGGTTTCCTTTGTTGGATCTAATGGTTGTTGATTTTCCTTAAAGTTTGGCTTGGATGTTGTCTTTGCACGTAAGGTGGTTGAAGAGGATGCTATTGAATTTGGTATTGTTACTAGTTTCTCTTTACTTTGGTTAGACTCTTTTGGTATGATCTTGTATTCTCCCATGGATAGTGGTATGGATTCAATGGTTTCCAAGACTTCTTCCAATAACCTGGTGGCCTCTTCAATTTTCTTGTGTCTTTCTATATTGGTTTGCTTGGTACTGATCATAGCACATGTAACCTTGTTTTTTTGAGGAGTAAAGGGTGACTTATCATGAATTTTAAAGATTGGCATCAAGGCTTGATCCAAATCAAGGAATTTAGGATGCTTCAAAGTGAGGTTGATTTTCATTTTGGATATGATATTTTTGGTGTTCGCTTTTACCATGTTACCTTCCCTATTAGGAGAGTTTTTAGGAGATATACAAACTAGATGTTCTTGACATTCAATGTGTAGTTTGTACATACTGGATTCATCACAAGAAGGGGAATGATTAGTGATTGAAGTGTCTTTCTCAATAAGGGTTTTCCTAGTTGAAGAGGGATCACTAAGATGCTCATGACTGTCATCCATTTTTTTTTCCAACATCAAAGTATCATCTTCATGACTATGAGAGATGCTAGGAGAAGTACATGTATGATTATCATGATCATTTATGAGCTCATTTCATTGTTCCCTAATGTCTTCCAAAATAGGATAGGTAGGGGAAGGATCATAAAGAGGGTTGTTATAGACCTTAAAGATTTGGCTATTTAAGACCAATCTATTATCTTCATTATTTACAATCACATTCTCCTATGCTGTAATATCTTCCCAAAGGGGATGAGGAGAAGGAAAAGCAAGATTTGCATGATGCTCAATGATTGTACCTTCTTTTGCCAATATACCTTCATCACTAAAAGGAGAGGTATTGGGAGAAGAAAAATTGTGATCATCATGAGCATTTATGCTTGTATTCTCTTCTATCACATCTTCCTCACAAATAGGAGAGATAGTAGGGAGGAGAGGTTGGAGGCAAGTATTATCATTCTCACTCTCTTGCATTAAGAGACTTTCATAGCTACAACATGCATTGAATGAATGAGTAACATGTTTATTAACTAGTTTGTTTTTTGCAAAATTGGAAAGAATAGACACTAACATTTTGAAATAACAATCTATGCAAACTAAAAAATTGACTAAAAAAGGTTGAAATGAAATGCAATTTTAAAATGATAATTCACTGATTATGCTATGCAACAATGTGGGAATGCAAATTTAAGAATTAATAAATGCATTAAATGGAACAATTTAAGATAAATTTGATGAAATGCACATTACAGAAACTCAACTAATTGATATAGATAGGTACTAGCATCAAATAGAAGCTTAAAAACATGGTTTTCAACTCTATAAAATGTAGTTTCAGGGCTGAATAGGGACTAAGTCGCCCAAGGTGGCGATTTAGTCCTAGTGGGGACTTTTTTTTAGATTTTTAAGATTTTTCTAATGTATTTTGATGGTATTTGTACTATATAATGTAGAACTAAGATGTACATGCAAAATTTTAGAGATTTTCAATCATTTAATATGCAAAAATGCTTGTAATTGAAATGATTTCAAAAATGTCTACCCTAAATTGATGTTTTTGACCTAAATGCATAAAAAATGTTATCAAAATTTTCTATACTTATAGTATATGATAATAGGAGGCTTAGGAAGCACAAAAATGAGTTTTTTGATGTTGTAATAGATAGTGAAAAAGTAGGATAGGGACTAAATTTCCTAGACTAGCGATTTAGTGGAACAGTAGGGTTTTTCTTAGAAATTTTTAATGGGTTTGGATTTTTTTGATGTGGTATGATGTAGATATAAGATGAAAATGTAAAAATTTATTGTTTGCAATGCAAAAATGATGCAAAATTGTAAGCTATTTAAGCTTTTCACTAATGCAAAATGTAAAACCCTAGGATGCAAGTTGAAACACTGCAACAACTAATGCAATTCAAGTGAAACCTAGGATGCAATCAGAAGGTCCAAATTATTTCAAAATGTAGGTTCACCAAAACGTAAACAAAGATTTTAGGAACCCTATAGGCCACTTACACTTCTAGGATGTTACAACTAAAAGGCAAGGGATAAGGTTAAAAATGCTTTTGTTTACTATTGAAGAATGAGATGCCATGATGCAATTATGTATAAATGAGATGTATAAATGTGATAATATGAAAATGAAATTATTTTTATGATGCTAAACCTAAGAAATGCAAAGTGAGCTAGAAAACACATTATGATATGCAGAAAGATGAAACAAATGCAATAGATGATAAAAAATAAATACAAGACATAAAATACACACCTAGAAACTAAAGAGGAGTTGAATAAAAACTATAGACCTCTGAGATTCTAGAAATTTTGATATTTAAGCCTAGTAGGACTAAGTCACTAGGTGGGGCATTTTAGTCTTAGTTCAAGGAAACTACCCAGAAACCTGTTTTAGCCAGATGGGTATATGGATCTGCAAAATTCTTTGAAAATAAATTCTAGTGGGACTAAGTCAACCGAGTGGTGACTTAGTCCACTTCTAAATCTCTAAAAATTTGGAAGTGGAAACAAATACCCTAGGTCTACACTTCGGTTCCCTACAAATGTCTGCTTCTAAAACTATGATTTTTGGACCTAAAAGTGACTTTTAATGGATATTTTGGCTTTGCAAGGAAGGAGATGTCTTCAATGAATATTCAAATAAATGTTTAATTATCTTCGAACACTCAAAGTTCCTAAATCTACAAACACACAAGAAGAGAAGAAGAAATGTTGAATGTTAGGTCATGGGGGTTTTCCTTGGTTGAACCCCTTTTTAGGTAATTAAACCAAACAAAGAAAATAATGTAATGAAACATGTAATAATGATTTATTACCTTTCCATGATGTTTGATCTTGATTTTCTGCAGCAAAACATGAAGAATCTTCCCTTGAATGTCTCTGGAAGCTAGCTTGATGACTTAGAATGACAAAACCCTAGTTTGCTTGAGAAGAATGATGAAGATAGATGATGAATAGGTTGTGAATGAGTTAAGAGATGTAAATTAGGGTATAAAGACTTATATTTATACACAATTATTCCTTAATTATTTAAAATACCTCATCACATGTCAAAAATACTGCATCACATGCCGACCTTAGGTCTTGGGAATAAAAACCCAAAAGAATTTTTAAATTAATTTTTATTTTTGTGTGACATGGGACTAAGTCACCCAAGGTGATGACTTAGTCCACTTGAGAAATGTTGATTGGATGTCAGAGATTAAGATGTATTGAATGTTGTTTATTAGGTTCTTCTTCAACTAGACACTTAATTAAGGCTTATTATAAATACATAAAGGGGCCATTTAAAGAATAAGAAAGGTGTAAATATTGATAAAAAGCCTAGGAAAGTGTGAATGTTTGTTACAAGACTTTACAACACTTTGAAATAGGTCTTGGTAAGGTTATTTAGGTGAATTATAACATTATGGTCTTAGAAAAGTGTGAAGATGTGTTACAACACCTTACAACACTCTTGCAAGACATAAATGTATTTTATTCAATTTTAAAGGACCCAAGACCTAATGTGGATGCATAAAATGCCTCACAACACTAAGTCAAGGCCTCGTTAAGTCCAATATATCATGAATTATTCTGAAATCAAGCAAGAAAAAGGGATACTTTTTATGTGTCCACAAAGACATTAAGAGAAAGCGGAAAGAGTATCAAAAGAAACTTTTTTTTTAACAAAAAAAACCATAATGAAGAGTTAATAGCATATCTGTGAAGTAAAGAAAAATAGGTATCATCTAATGAAAGAAGTAGCACCCTAAGTTCAAGATGTTGACAAGGTCAATTACAATTCCCTAAAACATAGTCAAGCATCATAAAGTGTTGAAGTGCCAACAATGCCCACTAAAAATTGACAAAGTAGGTACAATGATTGTTCTACGGGTTACATTCAATGTTTTATTTTTCTATTCACTATTCTATAAGATTGTTCACTATTTGGGATCATAGCACTCATTAATACATTAAGGGTTTCAGAATAAAGGAAAAGCAACTTTTCATAGCACTCACCTCAAGTTCAACAACACTAGTAGTATAAATATCATGCACATACTCCTCAAATTCAGCATTTTCACTATCAACATTGTCCTGAAGTTGTGTAGATTTGTTGAGAGCTCTATTAATAAGGTCTTTTCCTTTTGGTTCTACTTTCATATAATTTCTCTGCATGTGGTTTAATCATCATGAAAAGTTGTTATAAGTCAAGTAAAGAATGCAAAAGCTATAAATTTTTGTCTACAACAACTATTATATTACCTCAACTTCAACACAACTATGATTGTGCTGCACATTCTTGTCGACTAGTTCATCCTGATTACTATCAATATCGGCAGCTCTATTGACATCAAGGTGTTTTTTATTTTCATGCTGCTTTGATAAAATTGATTTACGTTAAATAAGAATTCACAACATTAAATATTCCTAATGAACATGAAAATAACTCCCAACAACAACAACAATCTTTCAAGATATCTAGTTAGGTATTGTGTACACTGGTAAATAAAAAGTAGTTCAATGTTAAAAAGAGATGACCAAATCTCTCACACGACCAATACAAATTAAAAAAATGAAGTTGTATGTA
>VDFB02262828.1:0-37882 GCA_007258455.2 Sequoia sempervirens
TTGCATACCAATCTCTAGGAGCTTGCTTCAATCCATACAATGCCTTCTTCAACTTACAAACCATGTCTGATTTTTTAGATAACTGAAATCCTTTAGGTTGTTCCATGTATACTTCTTCCTCCAATTAACCATTCAGAAATGCTAACTTGGCATCCATCTAATACACTTTGAAATCCTTGTGGGTAGAGAATGCTAGGAACATTCTAATAGCTTCCATTCTAGCCACAGGAACAAATGCTTCTTCAAAGTCTATGCCTTCAACTTGTGAGTATCCTTTGCATACAAGTCTTTCCTTATTCCTTATAACTTCACCATTTTCGTTCAACTTATTTCGAAACACCCATTTTGAACCAATTACATTCTTATTCATAGGTCTAGGGACTAATTCTCATGTCTAATTCTTCTCTATCTGCTGCAAATCTTCTTTCATAGCTATCATCCAACTCTCATCTTCACATGCTTCACTTATTGAATTAGGTTCAATTTTAGGGTATGTGTAGGATCATCATGGAAAAAACAAGCCCTTAAGTGGCAAAAAATTCATAAAAATCAGAGTTAGGCAACTTGACGTAAAAATTTGAATAAGTTATCTATATTATTTCAAAAATATGTAAGAAATAGAATCTATAGAAAATTGAATGTAGTTTCTAAACTACTAGGTTTGTTTAAAAAAAAAAATCTATTTGATGAAATTTTGAAATTTCAATGTAGTAGTAATTTCAAATTTCAGTGAAAAAATAAGAAATATGTAGTCTTCTTTTGACCACCCAACCACAATAAAATGATAATATTTTTTATAAGATTTTGATATATGGTGACCAATGTCCGATGTGATGCATATTTTTGTAATTTTTCCAGCATGGAAAGTAATTAATTATGACTTTTTTGATAGCAAATTTTAAAAATATAAAAATTGTATGTCCTGACCACCTTAAATTTGGTCAAAACTTCATGAAATTCCAATTTTTATTTTTAATCCCAGCAGTGTAAAGAGAGAATGTGTGACATTTTTGATTCAAAAATGCAGATACCATACTTGAAAGCTAGATGTTTTTCAATCTACTTCTATCAATCAAGATTTTAGTCGTGAATTCAAATAGAAAATGAATAATACTCATTATTAAATTCAAAGTAAAATAGTTTATATTGGTGGAAAGATGAGAATCTCCCTTTAAAACCCCTTTTTATTTCTACCAATTTTGGGTTAAAAAGTCATCAATGTATTATTAACCCATCATATTGCCACTTTTTGGCCCATCATGATCCTACACATACCTTTAGAAAGTAAACAAAGATTTACCTTAGCTGCTACTTTGCTTCTTGTCTTCACACCTTCACTCTTATCTCCAATTATTTTTTCCTCCGAATGATTCTTTTGGACATACTTAGGAGTCTTAACAGTAGGTTCTGGTTCATTCTCTTCTTCTTCTTCCTCCTCCTTATTCTCTGCAAGTACTTGTCCACAGATAAGATCATCATGTTCAACTTCACTTATCTCAATAGGTTTGTGCATGTATTCATTAGCTTTCATATTAACACTCTCAAAAATATTCTTCAATCTTTTATTGAAGCATCTACATGCTTTGCTAGTAGTAGAGTATGCAAGAAAAATTCCTTCATCACATCTAGCATCAAACTTTCCAAGATTTTCATCATGTATTTTAATGTAACATCTGCTTCCAAATACCTTGAAGTACTTCATAGTAGGATTCTTACCAATCCATAACCCAAAATGATTTTGTGTGTTGTTTCCTCTAATCTGTGCTTTATTAAGAACATAAACAATAGTTTGTATTGCCTCTATCTAGTATACATCTGGTACATTTGATTCTTTCATCATGGTTCTTGCAGCTTCCTGTATTGTCCATTTTTTCCTTTCAACTACCTCATTCTGACTAGGGGTTCTCAAAGCTGAGAATTGTCTTTTTATTCGATGTTGTTCAAAGAATATATTAAATTCACTAGAAGTGAATTATCCTCCTCTATCAGATCTCAAACATTTGATTTTCATAATCACTTCATAATCACTTAATTTTTCATTCTTGCTTTAAACACTTTAAATCTATCCAGAGTCTGAGTCTTCTCTTTAAGAAAAGAAAGACATATCATTCAAGAATAATCATCAATAAGGAGCATGAAATACCTGTCACCATTCAGGCTTCCTATTCTAGTCGGTCAATAGAGGTCATTATGAATTAATTCCAACATTATGGTAGTAGACTATTGTTTTCCCTTAAAACTACACCTTGTTTGTTTCCATAACTGATAGCTTTTGCAAATAGTATTATGAGGCTTTTTGATTCTAAGAAAACCTTGGATGATATCTCTTAAACTAATTCTAACTATATTATCAAAGTTTACATGTCCCATTCTCTAGTGCCATAACCAACTTTCATTGACTTGTAATACAAGGCATTGACCATCAACTCCCTTCAGCTGATAGATGTTTCCATGAGTTCTTCTTCCAGCAACAACCATATCTCTAGATTTTTTTTTGATTTCATAGGTATTATTTTGAAACATAAGTTTAAAACCATTGCTACACATATGTCCAACACTCAATAGGTTATGCCTCAAACCCTTTACATAATATACATCATCAGTGTTGTCTATTCCATAAAAACTAATTATACCTTTTCCACAAATCTTAGCTTCTGAATCATCACCAAACATGACTAAACCACCATCATACTTCTCAAGCTTAGTGAACTTACTCTTATCACCAGTCATGTGATTAGAACATTCGATGTCAATCACCTAGTAGTCTTCATCTTGTTTAGCATGAAATGTGGTGACCACAGTACCTTCCATCCCTTTCTTCTTATCTTTTGAAACATTCTTTCTTGCACATTTTCCAGGATTAGCAGACAAAGATTTATTTTCAAAAGCTAAAAGGGTGCTGCCATAATAATGGGTTACACTTTTTGGGACATCCCGATTTTTGCCTGAAATCACATATTTTTAGAAAATACAATGATTTATGACTTTAAAGGTTCCATTTAAATTATTTTAATTAAAGAGGGATTGATCAAACCCCCTTAGATCAAACCCCCTTGGATAGGTGAACCTTGTTAGATTTAAACCATACCAATAATCGAAGTCTCCTACACCTATCAAAATGTCACATAAAACCACTTTTGATTTATCTTTGAGGATCAAATGAATTCATTTAAAATTTATGTTTGTAAGCCTGCAGCCCTTATTATAAGCTTCCCAAAAAGTATAATTTTAAATATGTTTAAATTGATTATTATATTTATTTTTTATTTCTTATGAATGTAGGATTTTCAATGAACATCAAGTTCTTTATTTCACACATATGAAAAAATAGAAAAATAGAGAAAAAAATTCTAAAAAATACATGTGCCCTAGGTATTGATGTCCTTATTCCAACAAAAAAATAATAAGTTAATTCAAATGAATTAAAAAAAAATTATGTGTGTCGAAGTACACCTCTGTCCAGATTATAATTACACTGACTTAGAAAATTAATTAAAAAAAAATTATGTAACAAAAAATTATGAAAAAAGTCCATCCCCTAGATATTGGTGTGAAAAATTTGCATTTTAAAAATCAGAATTGTATCCTATCTATAAAAGAAGTTATGTGCGCCGAAGTGAACATCACTTTTTAAAAATGTTGATTAGTAGAAAAAATAAGTTATTAAAAATTACATAAAATGATTCACAATTTATTTTTTTATTTTTTTAAAAAATAATAATTAGAATCTACACAAAATATCTAACAAATAACTAGTTTGATTCATCCTCAAAACCTTAATGGTTTAGCTGCTATAGGTGTAAGAAAGTGAATGTCTAGTGAAAAATCCTGATTTTAATGTCATGTTTGGCCAAAAAATGTAACCCATTATTGTGGGATCACCCAAAAACAAGCATTCACTATCATCAGCCTCATTTTTAGATTCATCATTAGAAATTCCAACTTCTTTAACATAATACAACTTTTTATATTTCTTATCCTTTCTATCCTTATCCTTATAATCCTTGTTATTCTTATGTATAGCTCTATTTGGACATCTTGAAGCATAATGGCCAATATTACCACAACTGAAACATTTAAAGGGAAACATACCTTTATACTTTTTGCTACCTTTCTTCAACTTCTTGGTGAAGTTCGCTTCCAATTCATGTCAAAACCATCACTATTCAGTTCATCTTCAATCTTCATTACCTTAAATGTCATTTTTGTGTTCTCTTCTTTCTTGAACTTCCTCATCTCAAATGCTTTCAAGGTGCCAAATAATTGTTCTAAAGTGTACTTCTTAGGATCATACATTTCTTCAATAACTGAGATCTTATCATCGCCAAAAGACAAGGAGCCTGGCAAGAGGTCTGGCCGACAGGCCAATATTTCACCGACAACAAAGGGTCTCACCAAGAGTTGAAGCCATAGCTATGAGGTCTTGACAACCAAGTAATGTCCCACCGAAGGATAGGGCTCTCGCCCAAGGAAAGTTAAATCAGCGTAATGTCTCGCTGAAGGCTTAGAGTCTTTCCAAAATGAAGAGTTCACCGAAGGAAAAGGAATCCTCCGAGATGTCTTGGCGAATGAGGGTGGTCTCAGCGATGGAAGCGAGAATCAGTATGACTGGTGGACTTCGATATGAAGTCTTCCCAACTTGCCACAGTCTTGCCGAAGGAAATGTAGAGCTCGGTAGAGTGCAGTGTGTTTGGGGTGACATCAATCAACTCCTACCGAAGATGAGGGGTCTCAGGGTAATGTTTTGCCTTCGGTAAAACGTCTCACCGACACTCGAGTGTCTTGCCGAATGAAGAGGATATTAGGGAGATATCAAAATGAACTCAGAAAATGAAGAGGTTGGTGGAAGATCTCATAGATGAAGCAAGCTCTAACAGAAGTGGAATTGAAGCTTGCCAAGAGGTTGAAGGCTTCGCTATGAAGTCTTGTCGAACACACGATCTCTTGCCGACAGCGGTGGAATCACCAAATAAAGGCGATATCAATATGACTTTGTGAGCTCAATAAGGACTCTCATCGACAGTGTCATGATATACCAATAGCTTCAGAGGGGTATAATCACATCGGTGAGACACTTCCAGTGTCTCGCCAAGATGTGATTCTAACTAAATGGGCTTTGACCACCGAGGAATTTGTGTGGAGTATACCCAACCAATCAGAGAGAGCTACAAGTGAATCGTTGGCAGCGGAACCAGGTGCCAATAGGATCAACAGAGTGAAAATGATGTGGATCAGCTCTAAGGCATTCAAAGTAACTCAATAGGGGATTCAAAGGTGGACACGAGGAGTAGAAGTAAATGCGGTGGTTGCAGAAAGATCTGAAGGCTTCTCTGGGAATGTTTCTTCACCGACATAGGCAACAAGGACATGCGGGGTGTAGCATTAATTTCATCAAAATATCTAAGGAGAGATCTATCTCGAGGACTGATATTTTGTAAGCCCTGTGGGGTCAAGATCTTTTTTGTATATAAAGCATTTTTTGCCTTTTTTGTAAATAGTTCGGTTTATACACTCTAAAGAGTTAGTGATTTTTCATCAATCATTTCTCAACTAAAATGTATGTTTTGTAACTCAATTGGAATCTAGAATACGACACAGAGATTACCTTGGAAGCTAGTGTTCATGTTTGTACTACTCTCAGTTCTATATTTTCTTTTGATTATGCATGTATTTGACTGTGTTTTATAAGTCTACACTCATACCTTAAGGCCGTGAAATTTATCTTTCCTTCCTAAGATGTGTATGTAGATCGAACCTATTAATATTGATGCATAAGTCTAAAAGAAGTTGTGTTGAGTATATAAAACGGTTGAAGTTAAGTTTCCTAGTGTATGTTCATCTTGTTTTCATTCCATAATTCCTCATCAATTCGGTGTATCACCATAGGAATAGTTTAGTTTCATTTGTATGCACTCCTTCTCCTTTTACTCTTATAGAATTGATAGTTTAGGTGATACCATAAGGAAGCCGGCCTTCTCTAGAGGTTCATTTCAAATTCAAGTGACCCACAGCCTTGAAATGATCCCATGTTTCACTAGAAAGCTTAGTCTCCATCACTTTGCGTAGGGTGCATTTCTAGGTGACAACAGTTTCTGGCACGCTCGGTGGGACAGAAATTAGATTGAACTACTGGTTTAGTATGCAACCAGTTAGTCCCAAACTTTATAGAAGTCATTCAGCATACTTGGTGACTCCATAGGGAGACAGAACTTCAAAATCAGCGCCTATAGCTTATAAGAAGAGTTCAAACAAGAAGTAGCTCAGGTCCTTTCAAATATTCGCAGCTGTCACCACCAAGAAGACAAGGTAGAGCAACAGAAAGGTGAGGAACAACACTTATCTATTCTAGAAGAACTCAGTCTACCCCTCCATCCATGGGATCTCATTTTGCTGCACCAGTAAATCCACCTCAGCCACCTCCAATGGCCGCTCCAAGGAATCAACCCTTTGTTTCTTTTAATGGAGGGAGCCCCTTAAATTTGGCACAACAAAATGATATTCCAATGGCAGCCTTGAAGAGTCTACCAACTTTCACAGGAGAAGATCAAACTACCCCAATTGAACACATGCAAGATGTGGCTTCGTTATGCGGAGTCCATTACATAACCCAAGAGGATGTTGCAGTGAGACTGCTAGCTACTTCATTGGAAGGAAGAGTTGTGAAATGGTATAGGAGCCTACCAGTTAGTTCAATTGCAACATGGGACAAATTTGGAGACAAGTTGCATAAACAATTTCAAGACAGGTTTGATAACTTGTCTCTATTGGAGCAATTGACTACAATTAAGAGGGCTCCATAAAAGCAGATGAATGACTTCAACTTCATATTTCAAAGAACTTGGGATAGAATCGCTACAATGGTGAGGCCACCTCTAGAATATGCATTTTTGTACTTTTTGAGGGCTCTTAATAGTGATAGAGCTGTTATGAAACAATCAATGGGAGGGGTTTTTCTACCTGATGCTTTCGAAATAGCAATCTGAGCTGAAAACAACCTAATACAGGCTGGTAAACTTGCTCCTAGGCCACCAATGCCTATATTTCCAAAGATTCATGCAAACATCTCTTTGCAGATACCTCTCTTTACACCTCTACCAGTTGTACCAACGATGTCTGTTGCTTCTCCAGCCGTTAATAAACAAGAAAGTGTTGCTTTAGGCTCATCACAGGAGTTACAAGAGATCAAAAGTCTTTTACAGACTTTTGGTAACAAGTTGGTGAACTTGAAAAAACAACAGTCCTATTCTAGGCCTTATCAGCAGCAGAATCAGGCCTCAAGTCAGCCTTTTCAAGGTGAACAACAATTCTAGGGAAATAGGCAGCAATATCAAGGTAATTACCAAGGCACAAGACAAAATGTTGCCACAAGACCTTTTCAAGCCTATAGTCCAGCTCCAATTAGTGATGTCAAAGAGCTTGTTCCTGTTCAAAACAATTTGGCTGCGGATTATGAATGGTGTTATCCATGTAATCAGCCACATAATCAAGCTACATGCTCTAATGGTGTGATCAACCAAACTCTTATGGTGCAGAATGTTGTAGGTGTGCAATATTTGCCTAAGGAGGGGTATCCACAATAGCATGATCAGCCTACAGATGATTCAACTCTCCTGAATTGGCAAAGAGAAGAATTTTGTGGAGTGAACCAGGATGACACATCTGTTGCTGCTAACACTAGAGCCAAAAAGAGGGCTTTCGAGATTGAACAAGCAACGAATAAAGATAAGGGAGTTGTTGGTCCATCAAATCAACAAGTACCACACACTTTTCAGCGAGTTCATGACACTAGTAAGGAGCAACCTTTACATGCTTTATCAACAAGTCAAGTGCAACCTGACCATGTTGTTGTAAAGACACGGCCAAAGGTAAATATATCTGCACCTTTCAACATTGTTGAAAGTATGAAAAAAATGAATGTTTCAATTTCAATGTGGGATTCTTTAGCAATCCTTGGTCAAATGAATTTGTTACGGTTAGCCTTATTAAATCCAGTTAGTTTGAATTCTCCAAATCAAGTCTCTATAGGTCAAACAAAATCAGTTTTAACCAATGCACCTTTGGATAGTACCGCATAACAAAGTAATGGTGTCAAGCCCCCTCCTTTCTATGTTTCCTTAATAGTGGGGAATAAATTGGTGCACAATTGCATGGTTGATAGCGGGGCTAGCAGTTTCGTAATGCCAAAAAAGATTGCAGACCAGCTAGGTTTACAATACCAACCATTAGAAAAGGGAGTACTTCAATTGGATGGGACAACAGTAAACACTATAGGTATTATTAAAAATCTGAATCTCACACTACATGCCTGTCCCAATTTTTCAATCCCACAAGATGTGTTTGTCATAGATTTGCCTCCATTTTTTGCTTTATGCCTATCTAGAGACTTCACAGCTAAAATTGGAGGGTATTTATCTTCAGATTGGTCCCATATGCTTTTTAGGACCCAGTATGGTACTAAGGTAACTATAACTTTTGAGACCCTCACCAAGGATCACATCGAACCTTATGTGCCATCTTCTATAAATGTTAATTCTATTGTTTTAGAAGATACTGAACTTGCTACAGTACAAGAGTTACAAGGTGCGAGTGTACCTGAGGTACTCCTGAATGAATGGGTAGCTGAGAATGTGGTTGATAATCCAAATGAGCTTATTCAGGATGTTGGTCTGGGCAATTACGTATTGCATGAAGCTAGGAAAGAAATGCCAAACCTTGAAAGAAGTGTTGAAAGTCAATTTGAGCAGCAGAATGAATTATGGGAGATGCATTTTGATGGTTCTAGAAGCAAAAATGGAGCTAGAGGAGGTGTAATGCTTTTATCTTTGCGGGGTGATAAGTATTATTCTACATTCCATTTTTCTTTTGCATGCTCTAATAACACTGCTGAGTATGAGGGCCTTGTTCAAGGTCTTGAGTGGGCAAGGAAGAGAGAAATAACCTACTTGAAAGTTTATGGGGATAGTGAGTTAATTTTTAATCAAGTAAGAGGCTTGAATATTGCTAAAAATGACACGCTAAAGTCTTATAGAAATAGAGTGTGGAATATGATCGAGGAGTTTGATACCTTTAACTTAGTTTTTTTCCAAGGAACCAGAACAAACATGCAGATAGGCTCGCAGCCGTTGGGGCACAGTTTGATATCCCAGGTGACATTAGAAAAGAGAAGGTGCATCAGTATGTGAAATTGGTAGTCAAGCCATCAATTCCTGATAACAATGTTTAATAGCAAGTTTTTGACAGTGATGAACAAATTCTTACTTTTTTACTCGAAGAAGATCAGTTCTCCATGGTGAATCAAGCAAAAATTAAGCAGCAGTATGATGATCAAGTTATACAGCTGAAGACCAACAAGCTTCCCAAAGGGTTGGTTACCTTAGAATCCATATTCAATTTTGATGACCAGCTTAAGAAGAACAAAGTCAGCATCCAAGTGAAAGAAGACCATTATGAGGAAGTTGAAATCTTTAAAGGCAAGCTTCTCAAATTGGGAAAAATCTGTTCAGCTGAAGATAAGAAAGCTTTTATTATTTTATGCCAAGAGTATCATGATGTTTTTGCTTGGAAATATTTTGATTTAAGGGGGTTTGATCCTCATATTGCGCAACATACAATTGAGTTAGAACCTGGTGTCAAGCCTGTTAGATAGAAACAAAGGCCCTTGAATCCTAAGCTTGAGCCCTTAATGATTAAAGAGCTGACCAAACTAGTTGAGGGGGCTATCATCTTTCCTATTAAGCACACTTCATGGGTTTCTAACCTTGTTCTGGTTAGAAAAAAGAGTGTTGAGATAAGACTCTATGTAGACTTTAGGGATCTTAACCGAGCATCTTTGAAAGATCATTAACCGCTACCCTCCATGGAACAAATCTTACAAGTAGTTGCTAGTTCTGAAAGATTTTCCTTATTAGATGGTTTTTCGAGCTATAATCAGGTGCTAGTTAAAGAGGAAGATTAGTTCAAAACTGCTTTTACAACAAAATGGGGCACTATGGCCTACAAGAGAATGCCTTTTGGTTTATCTAATGCTGGTGCCACGTTTCAAAGGGCCATGGATATGGTGTTCCAAAGTTTGATTAATAAAATTTTGCTGGTTTATTTAGATGATATTACAATTTACTCTAAGAATGTTGATGAACATTTGTCACACCTTAAGCAAGTTTTTGAGAAATGTAGGGAGTTTGGGATATCCCTTAATCCTACAAAAAGTATCTTTGTAGTTCATGAAGGTAGATTGTTAGGCCATATAGTATCGAAGGATGGAGTTACCATTGATCCGGAAAGAGTCAAAGCTATACTTGAACTACCATTTCCCAATCACAAGAAAGTATTATAGAGCTTTTTGGGGTGAATCAACTTTCTAAGAAGGTTCATCCCAAATGTTGCAAACCTGTTACAGCCTTTGACAGCTATGTTAAAGAAGAATGCAGTTTTCAGTTCGACTGGGGAAGTAAAATGCAATTTTGAAGAAATCAAGGAAGCTTTAGCATCAGCTCCAACACTAGTAAATCCAAATTTCTCTAAAGACTTATTTGTGTATGCTTTTGGTAGCAGTAGTTCAATCTTCGCTATGCTAGTTCAGAAAAATAGTGATAACTTAGAATAGCCCATAGCTTTCTTTAGCCAAGTGCTTACTAATTATGAAGAAAGGTATACTTTTGTTGAGAAACATGTTCTCACTGTGATTAGAAGCCTAAAGAAGTTTAAGCCTCTAGTGTCAAACAATAAGATTCATATTCTAGTTGCGCACTCAAGTGTGAAGGAGTTTCTGTTGAACAAAAATCTAAATAAAAAAAGAGCAGGGTGGGTCACCAAGGTCATGGAATATGATGTGGATATCAAGATTACCAAACTGGTTAGAGGAAAAGGTCTCTGTGAACAGCTTGCAACAAGATCAATTAGTGAAAATGAATTAGAAAAGGATGCTATTTTTGCTAATACAAATGAGTCTCGGGATGCTCAAGATGATGTGCCTATAGCGACACTTAATTGGGTTCAAGATATGGCCCAATTTCTACAAACTGGTGAATTACCATTAGGATTAAACAGAGCTAAAAGAAGATACTTTAGACTACAGTCCATACCATATGTGCTGGTAAACAATGTTCTTTTCAAAAAGGATCTGAATGGCGTTTTGTTAAGGTGTATTCACAGTGATCAGATTGAAAAGGTACTTCATGAGTTTCATGATGGAGCTGTAGGAGGCCACTTTGCTCCAAGAACCACTGCATGGAAAATAAAGAGAGTTGGTTATTACTGGCCCAACTTATTTAAAGATACATATGCTTGGTCAAGAAAGTGTATCAAATGTGCCTTGTTTGCAGGAAAAGAAAAACTGCCCACTATGCCTCTGCATCCAATTCAAGTGGAGCAGCCCTTCATGAGATGGGGCATCGAATTTATTGGGCTGATTAATCCACCATCTAGTACTGGTCACAAGTGGGTGCTCACTGCCATAGACTACTTCACACGGTGGACAGAAGCAATAGCTTTGAGAGAAGCAAATGAGTCTTCAGTTTTGAGCTTCTATGAGGATATAGTCACCAGATTTGGGGTTCCTGACTCTATCATATCTGATAATGCTCTTGCATTTGTGGGATTAATATTAACTGGTTGGGCTGTTAAACATGACATTCATTTGAATACATCTTCAAATTATTACCCTCAGGGTAATGGTTTAGCTAAAAACACAAATAAGAATCTCATTAGGATTATCAAAAGAACAATGGAGGATAATCAAAGGACCTGGCACATTAATTTGAAGTATGCACTTTGGGCAGACAGAGTGACTCCTACGAGGTCTGTTGGTAATTCACCATACATGTTAGTTTATGGAAAAGAGGCAAGATTTCCTTTGTCTATGGAGCTTCTAGCTCTAGACATTGTTCACCAGTTGGAGATGTTTGAGGAGTAGGACCCAATGTCCGTAAGATATGTAGAGCTCATGGAGCTCGAAGAATCAAGAGACAGGGCGATGAAAGCTTTGGAGTATCATCAGCTCCAAACAAAGAAAAAATTTGACAAGAAGGCTACAGGAAAAGTTTTTAAGGTTGGAGATCTTGTGCTGAAATGGGATGTTTTGAAAAATAGGCCAGGCCATCAAACCAAGTTTGATAACATGTGGATAGGTCCGTTTATCATTAGAGACTGCAAGGAACATAATGCTTATCAACTGGCTACAAGAGAAGGTGAAATGCTTCCTATCCCATTCAATGGGATACACCTCAAGCCCTGTTTTAAAGTTTGATGAGTTCCTCTATTGTACATATTAGGTTAGGTTTTATGTTTTCTATAAGTGTTGTTCCAGCACAATAAATAGTTTCTTTTTGTTTTTCTCTTGTTTTGTCATTTTGGCAACCTGTTGTGTTCTATGAGTCTCAAGCGAATTGCGGCCATGTGCAAAGTTGCCCTGGGTCTGTTTCTGAGGTTTTCCTATGACTCCATGCCCAATGGACAAGTTTTGGCTATTGGTTTTCCATGTTTAGTAGGCAAACATCCAATAAAGGTCACCTGAAATGTTACCTAATTTTCACCCACGGGCTCAATCAGGCAGGATAAATCATATGACAAAGGTTTGAGAAGGCCAAATGGAGCATTCACACAAGGGAAAAAATCATGAATCTGATGCTAGGTCATAGGGAACTCAGTTGGGAAGGTTGGCTTGTTCAAGTTCAGCATGAAAATCCTCTAAGGGGAGAGTCGCCAAGACCGTCAGAATGTCTCATTGACAAAAAAGGGCTCTCGTTGAAGGGAGGCATCTTCGGCAAAATGTTTTTCCAAATGCAAGAGGTCATGCTGATGGTAATTCACCAAGGAGCTCTCGGCTTAAGGTCTTTTCTTCGGCAAGATGTCTTCCCGAAAGGCTAGGCTCTTGGCAAAAGTTGGTGCCTTCGTCATAATGTCCTGCCAAATTGAGGAGGTCTCCCTGGCATAGTCGCCGTCGGTGTAGCTTCCACCGTCGGGGTAATGTCCTGCCGACATGGTGAGGTCTCAGTGACGGCAGCAAGTATCGGTATGAGAGGGTGGTCGGCGAGAGGTCTCACCAACCTAGCGATGTCTCCCCAACTGGAGGAAAAGTAAACTCATCGTCGAAAGACAAGGAGCCTGGCGAGAGGTCTAGCCGACAGGCCAATGTTTTGCCAACAACAAAGGGTCTCGCCAAGAGTTGAAGCGATTGCTATGAGGTCTCGGCGACCAAGTAATGTCCCGTCGAAGGATAGGGCTCTCGCCCAAGGAAAGTTAAATTGGCGTAATGTCTTGCTGAAGGCTTAGAGTCTTTCTGAAATGAAGAGCTTGCAGAAGGAAAAGGAATCCTACGAGATGTCTTGGCGAATGAGGGTGGTCTCAGCAACGGAAGCGGGAATCAGTATCACTGGTGGACTTTGATATGAAGTCTTCCCGACTTTCCACAGTCTTGTCGAAGGAAATGTAGAGCTCGGTAGAGTGAAGTGCATTTGGGGTGACATCAATCAACTCCTGCCGAAGATGAGGGGTCTCAGGGTAACATTTTTCCTTCGGTAAAACGTCTCATCGACACTCAAGTGTCTTGCTGAATGAAGAGGAGCTCAGAGAGATATCGAAATGAACTTCGAAAATGAAGAGGAGATCAGTGGAAGGTCTCACCGACCAAGCAAGCTCTGACTAAAGTGGAATTGAAGCTCGCCAAGAGGTTGAAGGCTTCGCTATGAAGTCTTGTGAAACACATGATCTCTTGCTGCTAGTGGTGGAATCGCCAAATAAAGGCGATATCAATATGACTTTGCAAGCTTGATAAGGACTCTCATTGACAGTGTCATGATATGCCGATAGATTCAGAGGGGCATAATCGCATCGGTGAGACACTTCCAGTGTCTCACCAAGATGTGATTCTGACTGAATGGGCTTTGACTGTCGAGGAATCTATGTGGAGTATACCCAGCCAATCAGAGAGAGCTACGAGTGAATCGTTGGCAGTGGAACTAGGTGCCAATAGGATCAACAGAGTGAAATCAATGTGGATCATCTCTGAGGCATTCAAAGCAACTCGACAGGGGATTCAAAGGTGGACACAGGAGTAGAAGTAAATGTGGTGGTTGCAGAAAGATCTGAAGGCTTCTCAGGGAATGTTTCTTCACCCGACATAGGCAACAAGGACACGGGGTGCACATTTAATTTCAAAAGATCTAAGGAAGAGACTGATATTTTGTAAGCCCTAAGGGGCCAAGATCTTTTTTGTATATAAGGCATTTTTTGCCTTTTTTGTAAATAGTTCGGATTATACACTCTAAAGAGTTAGTGATTTTTCATCAATCCTTTCTCGACTAAAATGTATGTTTTGTAACTCAATTGGAATCTAGAATACGACATAGAGTTTACCTTGGAAGCTAGTGTTCATGTTTTTACTACTCTCAGTTCTGTATTTTCTTTTGATTATGCATGTCTTTGACTATGTTTTATCAGTCTACACTCATACCTTAAGGCCATGAAATTTATCTTTCCTTCCTAAGATGTGTATGTAGATCGAACCTGTTAAGATTGATGCATAAGTCTAAAAGAAGTTGTGTTGAGTATGTAAAACGGTTGAAGTTAAGTTTCCTAGTGTATGTTCATCTTGTTTTCATTCCATAATTCCTCATCTATTCAGTGTATCACCACAAGAATAGTTTAATTTCATTTGTATGCACTCCTTCTCCTTTTACTCTTATAGAATTGATAGTTTAGGTGATACCCAAAGGAAGTCGGCCTTCTCCGGAGGTTCATTTCAAATTTAGGTGATCCACAGCCTTGAAATGATCCCATGTTTCACTAGAAAGCTCAGTCTCCATCACTATGCATAGGGTGTATTTCTAGGTGACAACAATAATATATCCTTTCATCTGTGCCTTCTAGTCACTATAATCAAATCCACTAAACATAGGGATCGCCAACTTATGACCATTAGATCTTCCTTAAGTGGTTAAGCTCTACACCAAGGATCCAAAGATCTGATATCAATTTTTAAAAAGATGCAGGACAACTGAGAGGGGGGTGAATCAGTTGTCACACAAATTCATATTCAAAACTTCAAAACTTATCAATCCCACAACCACACTATTTTGTTATTAAATATGAACATGAAACAAAAATAACAGAAAGTAAAATCAACACAATGAACACTCAATTTTTTACATGGAAAACCCAATGAGGGAAAAACCATGGTGAGGATTAACTCACAATATAAAGAGATTATAAAACTGAATACAGAGGCTCACTACCAAGGGTTCACTACCCAGAAGATGACTCATTGTCCAAATATAAGGGCTCACTTCCTATAGAAAGCATTCACTGTCCAACAGGGAGGCTCACTACCTACTAACACAAAAGAGAACAAAAGATCCACCACAATAATTAAACACACATTCACAACCACGATCAATAGATTATAGAAACCTTTAGCTCACTGCAGTCAGGAATCTAACATAATGAAGTAATATTGCCTCAACTCTCTTTCACACATACTTCTTGTTTTGATTTGTTGCTTACTTCGTCACTTTGGATTTTCCTTCAATTCTTCACAATTCGACTTGTATTTATACCATTTTCAACCTTACAAACTTTCTCCAAGGTCGGCCACATACACTTCATTTCATAAATTCAAATTAGGTCGAAAACTCAACATTCCCGTGGTGGAAAGTAATGAGAGTGGACCACTAAAACATTTATCCAAGATCAAAAATAATATCTTGAATCTACCACATGTTTCCTTAATTAAATTTTATTCTTCAAATGAAGTGTAAACACTAGGTTAGCCAAACCTAATGAAAACAAAAAAGATCATTGATGTACATGATTCCCAACAAGAAGATAACACGTGGATGATGCAACACACTTCATTATGCATGAGAACACATCTTAGGTTCCTTCAAATACATTCACAACAAGTGAAACAATCTTGAAACACCAAACTATTTCCATCAGTCCATCTGGACTACACAAACACATAAAACAATTCTAAAACATGAATTTCAGATCACCAAACCTCACACATCTTTTCCAGAACCAAGAAAACACCACTATGAGACTCATTCCAAATCCACAAGCTCTAAAGTAGAACAATAGAGGATTGCAGAGAAAAAAAATTCTCGCAGTCATAGAGAGATCAACTCTTCCAAAACAGTTCACACATCGGTATATGTAACTTTCACATCCCATCGAACCAAAAGCTACAACTTAGGAGATATCACCACTAGATCACCATTAGAAAACCTTCAGATTTGTACAAGCATAGGATCAACATAGGAAAAACGTGGAACACATACAGGAGCACATTCTTAACTCTGACTTCTTTTCTTTATTAATTTTCTCAAAAGCACTTGTAAACTCACAAATTCAACACATCTGCAACATCATAAAGATAGCTCCATGTACTCACAACATCTCAATAGCATATCAACTATACATGTACAATCTGCAACATACTGAACTGTGTTGACATCAATGACAACATTAATGACAACACCACCAATCTTTCTCATACTTGCAATAGTCTCATGGTCAATGGAATGCCATGCCAAGCCATAGACAAGGAAATGAACAGTTTCTATGTATGATTTCTTATCTATTGCTTGCCACTATGTTTTGGTAGACATATACTCATCTCCCATTATTTTTTCCAAAATAATTGTAGATATTTAGAGTGATAATTATAGATATATGATGATAATTAGAGTGATATTGGCAGATGGAGACCCCCTAACCAAATTTTGTTAGAAAATGGGAAACACCTTATTTAACAAGCAATGCAATTTGGCTCATAGATATATATTGTCATCTTCAATAGATGTATCAACAATATATTTTGAAACTATACCCACAACTATAGGTAACTCCACCTATGCAACCTATAGCAATGGAAATATTACACCCCACCTTTGAGGAATGGAGCACAAAGGTAGGGTCCCTATTTTACACTTGTTACACTCAAGGAAAACTTAGAGATCTCAATCCGAAGATAGAAAGGGGGAAAAAGATCTTGCAATAAGGTATCATAGGGTTTTATTAGAGACAATAACATAGTTCACCACCAAGCTAGGGCTTGGAAAGATAAGAAATGTGAATGATATGCAAAGTACCATACAAAGCCTAACCAAACGACCTAGAAAATGAAACTGAAAATCAAAAAATCAAAATGGAAATGAAGAAAGGTGTGCCTAGAAGAGTGATGAGGTCAAAACAAGCTCCAAAACCCTAAAAACTTGCTATTTGATGCCCATTGGGACTCATATGCTAGTTTGGGCGATTTAGTCCTAGACTGGGTTTTTTGTGCCAAAATTGGAATCTGACAGTGCTTAATTTGAATCTCTTGAAACCCAAAAAATGGTAGTACTAGGACCCATACGCCCAAGGTGGCATATCAGTCCCAGTATGCTTTTTCAGAGGATTAAGACCTGAATCTGCTCTCCTAACTCTACTCTTTTTCTCACACTTTGCTTCCAAGTTTGAAACCCTAATTTTCAACCTATAGGTGACTTTTTGTGAAGATGACAACCTTGTGAAAACTTGATGACTTTCTTCAACCTTGCAACCTCATCTTCAAAAGATCTTCAAAAATGCTTAGAATGATGTAAAATTAGGATTGGGGACCTAAAACCTAGGTGGGACTCCTATGCCCAAGGTGGCGTATGAGTCCCAAATCACTAAATTTGGGCCACACAACCTAAAAGTTCTTGAATTATGATTGGATTTTGGTTTATGTTAGGATTATCCTCAGAAATATGCATTAATTAAGGCTTGTGGATGCAAAATAAGGAAAAATAAGGCATAAAGAACCCCAATTTATTAATGAATCCCTAGATTAGTGTGAAAGTGTGGTACACCACTTTATAAAACCCTAAACAAGGCCTAATTAAGTTCATTTAGTTTACAAGGGCCCAAAACTTAATGTGAAGGTGAAAATAAATATACTTTACAACATCGAATTAAGGAAAAATTAAGTCAATTTAGCTTAAAAGTTCCTTAAATCCAATGTGAATGGTCCAAGCATACCAATGTGTATGGTCTAGGATAACAAAGATCAAAGGAGGTGGTCAAGCCCCCAGGATCCAAGATCCTACATCAAACTGACATAAGCACAAAAGGGACACGCACAAGGTGTATGATATGTAGCATCAAGATGCACAAACATGCAAATTCAATAAGTAAAAGAAAGAAAAACAAGAAAAATAAAAAAAGGTGAATCAATCCTCGACTGTTTTTCCAAACTGCATTTGCTAAAGAAAAATATTCAACATGAAAGATCATATCTAGAGATATAGACATACACAAGGTTCCAAAATATTCATCACATTTATTAAACCATTTTGGAATTTTTATATCAATTATTGGTTCATTTTCTAGTCCCATTGTTACCCTATGCAATCCATACTTTTTTAAGTAGAGTTTCATTTTACTTTTCTAATCAAAATAGTTGTAGGGTGTTAACACAAGAACTATTACTTGATCCATTTTAGGTAGAAAATAGGATTATTTATGAGTGAATGAAAAGATAATGCAAAGTGAAAAAGAGACACCAAGAGACACTCCCCTTTACACTAGTCTTATAAATCACCCCCCAAGATATTACAATGTTGGCACTTTTTTATTAGTACATTTACAAGGCCTTTTCCTAAATATAATGCTCAATAGGCCCATAACGGCCAAAAGTTCAAATTTTCAACCAAAATGAACTTGATAAAAAATATAGAAAAATAGATCATGTAGTTGTGTAGCTCTTTTCAATACCTTTCCAACCCCTTTTTTTTTTTGAAAAATGGAGCTCTAGGGTGAAAGTTATGGCCTGTTGAAGAAAAAATACAAAAACTTCAACTTGCAATATTTAGAGAAAATGGAAAAAAAAATTCAATACCTCTGTGGATGGAATTTTCTTATCTCTATCTTTTTTATGATATCTAGTTTTCCAAAATTGAACATTGTGGAAAAAAGATGATTTTTTAAAAATAGCAAAATTTGGCTTGTAATGACGACCCTCCTAGCAAAATAAAAAATTGTCAAAAATAAAATTCATATAAAATGAAAAAAAATTATATGAGAATAGGGGTCTCTGGACAATTTGAGTGCAATGGTAAAGTCCTTTTGGGTCAAAAATGCTTCAGTAAAAAATTGTTCACTAGATCTAAGCTTCAAACCCTTGTTTGCTATTGTGTCATATGGTGGCCAAATTGAGTGAAAGAAAACCCAAATCTAACTTTCTTGAGCCTCCCAAATTCAATGGGAGAATAAAAATACTATCACTATAACCATAATAGATGCAATCACTAGATCTCACCAAAAACACACATGCAAATATATGACTAATGAATCTTCATAACTCCTTTTTGATTCTCTAGATCATAATGAAATGCAAGAGAAGAGCATAAGGGAATTTTCAAGATCATACAAAACCTCCTATCTCTTAATAAAAAATCCAAGAACTCAAAAATCTCAAAATCTAACCTCTTATACCTTATTTAAAGAAATATGAAAGAGATGAATAACCAAGATGTTTCTATGAGAGAGATAAGCTATAAAAGTGTAAATGAAATAACACAATTAGAGACCTGAAATTCAAAGAGATGTGAAAATGCCAAGATGACAAAATTGCATTAGGAACTCAAATAAAATTCACAAAATAATGATTGCATACAACAATGTACATATATGCCAAATTATGTAATGAATTTATATAGAACTAAGGAGATGATGGAGGTGGAAAATCCAACAAATAGGAGTTGACCAGCAATAACCACCAATATTAAATAAAGTTATGAAAAGATAATTGCTCTACCATTTACGTGTGGATATAACTCATCACCTTATCTCCTAGTTTTAAAATAACAAAATCACTTTATTATCCTAAGAAAGCTTAATAAAAGTGTAGCAAAAACCTAGTACCTAGGGAAAATAAATTAACCCACTAGAAAAATAAAACCTATGCCAACAAAATTAAATAAATTGATCAACCATAGAAAAAAGGGATATATATAATTAATTAAAGGGATAATGGGTAATTACTTAAATAATAAAATTATTAAATTGATTGTGGGGACATGGAAAGAAAGTGAATTGGGTAAAAAAATTAATTAAATATTTATTTAAGTAATTATAAAATGGAAAGTCATTTTTGGGGTGTCTACAACCCTTTAAAATTGAAAATGAGTAATTATCTACAAATTCAATTACTTGTAAGATTGCTCCAAGAGGAAAAGTATCCTATAGTGTCCTACATTGATTTTCTTTTATTTTTTAAAAGAAGTGTGTTTTATATATGAAACTATGAAGTTTTGTAAATATTTCATAAATTTCCCAAGAGGTTATTACTCTTCCACATAATCTAGTTTTTTAGTTCCTTTACTAGATTTTTGCTGCAATTGGTCACATAAATGTCTTCCTTTGTCAATGAATATTTTAATAAATTCCACATGTTTTATAAAGTCCTTTTATGCTTGATTGGACCATAAATTTAATCCTTAAATTTATTACATATAATAGAGTATATATGAATTCCCTAACTCATTTAGGAGGTACATTTTTGACACCACATGCTGGAGTTTTTCTTAAGCTTTTAGAACACTTGATAATAAAGATGAAATTAAAATTGGTGTTGAAAACAAGTTTCAAGAGGTTTTTTTTTATTCACATGAAGATTATCAACATAAAACTTTACATTCATAATGGTGAGTTATATTTTTAATAATTTTCTTGCATATTCTACATAACCAATCTTCCTAATCTTGTGTTTAATAACATCTATAATTAATGTTTGACCAAGAGCTAGTATGCTTAGTCAAATAATAAAAAAACTCCTCATTACATCATTCATAATTAAGTTAGATTGACGATCTTTACAAAAATTAATGTTGAATTTCCTTTTAACTAGTGTCATCCAAAGTATTCCTTTTTTTGCATCTCATTATGATTTCCCTAATAGTACCAAATACATTTGAAACGAAACTAATCTAATAATTTCTAAAATCACTATTGAATTCAACATCACTCACCTAGATTCTTTTTTATTATTATTAGTTGTGATCTTTTACCAACTAAAGGTAGACCTCTTCTCATATTTCCTATGACATACTTTTTTTCCTTTTTTTCTCATGTTTCTGAAATATGCATCCAAAAAATTTAATAGCTCCCCAATTTCATCATGAACAAGAAGTGATACTAATAATTAGGCTCGACTATTTAAAGTGTTTCTTATAAAATAGTCATCAAATATATATTTTTATACCTTTCTATTGATTGTCCTCTTATGCATATTTATTCAATGTTTTTAATTAAAAAAATCAATGTCAATATCACTTAAATGGTCCAATTTTTTCTTTGTATTTATCTTTTTACCAACCTCTTTAATAGTTTTAGTATCTAAATTAGAGGAGGGAAGAGCTTAGTCACCCTATTCAACAATATACATATCAAATTTGGTCTACTCTATAGTATATATTTGACATTTAGTTATTGATCTACACTCTAAAATCAATTTTGGTAAATTGGGATTCCTATTCAATATTAAATTGAGAATCAACCCACTACCTAATATTCACTTAAATTTGGGCCTCATCCAATTATGTCAACTTTGATTTCACAATCCCCTTTAATATTTACATCTAGTAAAAAATATTTATATTTTTAATACTAATATATAGCTCAATAATAATATTAAACAACTAATTACAATGATCAATTAGTTATGTTCAATATATGAATCTCCTAAGATTAAAACATCAAAGAATAAAGATCAAATAATTAAATCTAAAATAAACACTTACTAAAATTGTAAACATTCAACCATAACTAGGGAACCCTTAACTAGGAAGCCTAAACTATAAATTTGAATGCTAAAAAACTAAGTTGTGATGTGAATCCTAAAATATATTGGTGTGCCTAGAGGAATTCCATCATCCATTGGAAAGTTTGGTCATACCCATACCCTCTAACATGATGAGAAAAAGGTTATGCTCTAGGAACATGATATTCTTTAGCATACTGTTTTATTTCTTATCATATTCTACAATTAAATTTTGAATTATAAATTATAAGAAAAAAATGGCCAATTAAATATTGACATGGTGAACTCATAGCATTGAAATTTTGACCTCTAATGTGAATCCTAAAATATATTGGTGCACCTAGAGGAATTACCTCATCCAATGGAAATTTTAGTCCTACCCATACCCTCTCAAATGATGAGAATGAGGTTATGATAGGAACATGATATACTTTAGTATAATATTCTATTTCTTATCATATTCTACAATTAAATTTTGAATAATAAATTATGAGAAAAACATAGGAAATTATTAAATCTTGATGTTGAACTCATAGCATTGAAAGTATGACCTCTAATGTGAACCCTAAACCATAAATGGTAAACAGTAGGTCGTAACCCTTGAACCATTGAACCATGAACCTTAGCTTTGAAACTTGTACACAAGCAATTGAATATAAACCAAATGATGAGAATTCAACACATGTTAGTATTAAATATAAATATCAAACTCTACATGTTTAACCATTGATGTTGAACATTTAACCTTGAATATGAATCCTAAACTCATATATAAATTTGAAATGTTGAGGACTATACATAAAACAATAAATCTCAATATGTAAATGATTAAATTTGAATATTGAACCTCAAATCTTAACCCTAAACTATAAACGTTTAAACATAGAACTTAACCTTTGCAGTGTGAATGGTGAAACTTAGTACTAAAATCTAAACATTGATAATTGAGACTAGATATTAAATGATGAGAATTGAGTAAAAAACACTAATATTATGTTAAGCATTGAATATTAAGCAATAAAATTTTAAATTTAAACCTCAAACATGATATTTCTTTAGTGGTTTAACCCTATACATATATAATGAATATAAATGATCCAAAATAGTCCAAGGCTGAGAGGTGTTAGCTCAAGTACAAATGGAAAGTATTGAAAATTCATATTTTTTGGTATTTTCTATATTTTAGGGTTGTGTGCCACTTTGAAGTAGAATTTGGGGTTGTGTGCCACTTCTTGTATGCCCTTGGTGCTATACTCGTGTAACATGGACATTCGGTTTCCTGCCATAGTGAGACTTTTTCTTATATTGTGCATCAATACCCCATATATGACAAGGACCTATATGCCATCATTTAGGCCTAAAAATAGTGGAAGTATTACATTCTAGGAAAGGAGAAGTTAGTATACATATGGATCACAAACCCCTTCAATTTTTGCAAACACAAGGGAAGTTGAAAAAAGATAGGCATCAAAGGTGGTCTACTTATCTACAACAATTTCACCTCAACATTCATCATTAAAAAGGGAGCAACAAAAAAGTGGTAGATTATTTGAGTAGGCCTCCAATTGTAGCTTTGACAATTTGTTGTTGGATTGATGTGGTCACCAAACAACAACTTGGGCCCAACTATATAGTGATGACTTTGATATTGCTGGCATTTACAAAAAATTGGTAGAAGGAAACTATGCCCCTAATTTTCATTTGTAAGATGGTATGCTTTGTCACATTGGTCACATAGGTGTTCCCACTAGGGGGAATGAAAAAAAGATGATATGGGAGGAAAACTATAGTCTTGTTGTAGGCCATTTTGGCATCGGTAAGACCATTGTTATTCTTCAAAAATATCTCTATTGGCTAAAAATGAAACATGATGTCATTTCATATATTCAAGCTTGTGCAGCCTATGCAATCACAAAGCCTACAAATCATAAAATAGGCTTATACTTACAACTACCTATCCTTGATAAACCATGAAAATCAATTTCAATGGAATTTATGCCTAAGCTTCCAAATATCGGATAGGGTCATGATTGTGTATATGTGGTGATAGATAGGTTTTCCAAAATGGCTATCAAGGTGGCTTGTATGAAAAACATTTCTCCAAAAGAGAATGCCAAGCTATTTTTCAAACATGTTTGGGTTCATTTTGGGTTGCCAAAAAGCATTGTTTCTGCCAGGGATAGTAGATTCATCAACAATTTTTGGTCTGCACTATGGGCTATGATTGATACGTGAAGTTAAAAGTCTAAAACATTCCATCCTCAAAAAGTTGGACAAACAAAGGTGGTAAATTGAATGATCATTCACATCTTATGAATGTATCATTTAAAGAATCCTCACACATGGGATGAAAGCCTACCCTACATCCAACACAACTATAACTATGCACTCCATAGTTCTACAAGGCACAATCCATTTGATTTTTTTGTTGGGTATCAACCATTGACACCTATGGATATAGCAAGTTACCTATAATACAACTTAAAATACCATGAAATGTTGAGAGGGAAAAAGATAAAGCAATAAAATTCATTGATAAGATTAGACACCTACAACAACAGGTTCATGAGATTTTGGAGCACAATAATAAGAAGTATAAGGACAAGCATGATGAACACAAAACTCCTCATCAATTTCATGTTGGCGACAAGGTGTGTGTGCATCTTCTGAAGGAGCTTCTTCAAGTACCAAACAAGAAGCTCCATAATCTTCACTATGGCCCATGTACAAATATCAAGCAAGTTGGTGAAAATGCATTTGAGCTTAATTTGCCACCATTTTGGGGCTGCATCTAGTTTTCAATGTGGAGCTATTGAAACCTTATTTTCCTCCTTTGTCGGATATTTCAAAGGCCACTGAGCATATTCATGCTAAAAAATTGAATTCAGAGACCACTACTCCCTTATAATGTGATCATGCCACCAACTTTATTGTGAAGACTCTAAAAAATTAGTACATTCCTCTCTATCATGTGGTTCGAGCTAGTTAGCTTTCCCACCAAGGCAAGTGGTTAACTAGAGAATGGATTCAAGTACAATTTTCTCATCTACTACAACAACTAAATGCAATGGGGCCCATTGCCTATCAAGGGGGAAGGAATGATCCAAAATAGTCTAGGGGTGATCCAAAGGTGTTAGCTCAAGCAGAAATGGAAAATACTAGAAATTCATTTTTTTTAGTTTTTCTACATTTTAGTAAATCACATTTTTGGAGGTCTTCAAAGAAAAATTTGGGGTCAAAAGTGTCATCCATCCCTTCAGTTGAATGTGCCATATGTTTTCCCACATTTTTTGTTGTGTCAAAAGATTGATCTTTCAATGTCTGATACAAATCATAGAGATATGGATTTTACGTGAGGCGGTTAGTCCCTTGTCATGAATTTCAAGGGGAGGGTTCACCATCTGCCAACAATCTCCCCCTCAATGGTACCCAAGGGGATTCAAACCTATCACCCAACACTTTGATACCAATTGTTGGCCCACATTTTATGTTGCATCAAAAGACCGATCTTTCAACGCCCAATACAAACAGTAGAGATATGGATCACACGGGAGGTGGTTAGTCCCTTGTCATGAACCTAGAGGGGAGAACTAACCATCTTCAAACACCATAGGCATTCTATTTAAGGGACTAAAATTATATCTCTTTTGAGACTTTTCCAATGAGGTAGAGAAGATCAAATTTTGATCATCGGGCTAGGAGTTATGACCTCACCAAGTTGGGCTAGAAAAATATACAAGCTTTTTGAAAATTTTATGTTTTAGATTTTTATTTTCTCATTTTTGAATTCCCAACAATGTGAGGGCTGTTGGAATTCCTCTTGCAATGTACATATTCCAATTTTGAATGTAAATAATTTAGTTTTTGGAGCTACATTTATCTCTTTTCGAGTTTGTTGTTCTTTTGAAAAATCTCACAATACCAAAAGTTGTGCACCAAGTATTGTTTTTGAATTCATAATTTTGATCAATAAACCATAAATGATGAGAACTAAATAGAAAATACCAAATAACATTTTTTAATCGCTGATTATTGAATCTTTAACGTTAAAATTTGTCTATTATTTGTGCCCTTGTTCAGATATTGGGATGATGAGTTTATACTTTATGTTAATGTAGTGTATTGATGCTAGGATGAGGTCCCCTATTTGTAGCCTTGTCTAGCATATGCTAGGCTAAAAATTCTCAAGGTATTGATGGAAAAAAAATCTAAATTTTAAATGTTAATTGGTCAACCACTAAAAGTAAACCACAAAAATATTAGATTGAAACACTTAATGTTGCAGGTTTAGCCTCAAATGTGATAATTATTAAAATTTAGCCTTAAAATCCAAACTGTAAACTGTAAACTCTAGTCCTTACCCTATAAGCCTGAAAGAAATAACATTTGAATTAAATTAGTTGTACAAAAAAAATTAAATATAATTACTAAATGATAATCACTAAGTATAAAGGTCACATAATCTTAATATAGAGAATTAAATACTAAATCCTTAAATCTAAAATATAAACATAAAATACATGAAATCTAATCGCTTAACGTTGAACTCTAATACTTTAACCATAAAATATTCACCTTAAACTCTAAATCATAAATGCTAAATTTTGAATCATATACCTTGACTATTGAACCCTGAACTCTACTATTGAAACCTATAAATAAACAACTAAATTTGAAGCCTAAATGATGAGGACTAAAATTATAACACTAAATATCAATGTAAAATTGTAAATGTTGAACTTTTAATACTAGAAGTTGAAACTTGAGCATGATTCTAAACTATAAATTTTGAGTTAACTAAACGATGAGAATTTAATGTGAAGCAATAAATATCAAATTGGAACATTAAATTCTTGAACCCTTAACATTGAAATTTGAACCCTAAGCCCTAAACAATTAAAATTGAACTATAACCCCTAAGTGTTAAACACTAGGCCTTGACCCTTTAACCATAAACTATGAACCTTAGCATCAAATGCTACACATAGAGAATTGAATATGATCTTTGAATGTCAATCCTAAACTCTAAATTTTGAATATTAAATTATGATCAATAAACACAAACCACTAAATCTTAATGTTGAACATTAAATTTTAAATGAACATGAAATGTGAACCCTAAACATTGAATCTTGAGCTTTGAAAATTAAATGTTAATTAAACCTTAGGCCTTAACCCTTAAACCATGAATAATGAATTATAACACTAAACCTCATACACTTGAACAAATTTATATGAACACTAAAAAAAAATAATTGAGCATGGAATAGTAAATCTTAATGCTAAGAATTGAATATTCAATCCTAGAAGTTAAGTTTAAAACCTATAATGTGAACCATAATTCTCTTACCTTGAATTATAAACCCAAAACCCTTAACCTTGAAATCTAAATCGTAAACCATAAATTTCAAGCCTTATGCCTAAAGCTTGAACCCTAGAAACTCCAAATTTTAAATTTTAAAAAAAAAAACTATAAAATATTTATTTAATCTTGATGTTTTCTAAAAGTGCCCCTTATTAATCAAATTTTGATATGCCTCTATCATTATTCTTTAAACTAAACCATCCAATAGAGTAGAATGAAATTTAGATACATGCTTCTAAAATTTCTTGGGTTTGTCTAAGGTATAATAATTCAAGACTATACTCTTCTCATTTTATCCAACTTAGAAAAAAATATGACATCTAAATAAGAAAGAGGCTAGATGAGAATTTCAATTTCATTTATTCCTTTTATAACCTATTGATCTAGTTTTTTTTTTTATTAAAAGAACAATTTTGGTGTAGTGGACATTTGGGGGAACTTGTGTATTTATGAATTGGACCATGGATTTGATCAAAGCACCTTACATCTAAGGTGGGTTCAATGGAACCTACTTATATGGCACCTCCCTAACAACTTTTTTCTTCTCCCATATGTTGCCATTTACTTGTGAAAATAGTTGACTTTGTGTAATGTGCATTGGGATTATTTTACATGTACATAGCTCTCAAAAGTAGCTTTTCAAAAATTATAATATAAAACATATTTTTAATATTATATTTTTTATTTTATAAGAAAGATAGGTACATTTTAAGGAAAATGAATTCTATTTGAGGTAGTAGAAAAAATACAAAATTAGGTCCAAAAATTTGTACTACATTTTGCATTGTCTTTATAATTTTAATGAAAAAATCAAATCAATGTTGATAAATAGTTAAAGAGAAATGTGTAATGATAGATTGTAGGTCTAGGTTTCTGTAAATACCAATTAATAAATCTATCATAAATATAATAGATAATTAACATTTTCTAAAAATATATGCATACTAGATATTGAAGTTAATGACCTAATTCTGATAAATTTTAGAAATATTTTATTTGTAATAAAATGTATGCATTATGATAATATATCATTTTTGTTAAGTAATAGAAAAATAATTAAAAAATGATGAAAACTAACAAAAATGATAATTGTAATAATTTCAAAAAATTAAAAAATTAAATCTACAAAGAAAATGACAAAAATCACTATATATTATCTTTAAATTCTTGATAGTTTGTTTGATATAATTGATATAACATATTGAAATCTTAAAAATATTGAATTTGTAGCCATCAAATATAAACAGTAGAATATGCACTATTTTTCTTTCACCTTTATCGACTCAGTAAATTAAATAGGATGCCTTCCATCCCTAAATAACTCACATGGATGAACAACATTGTTATGCAAGGTCTAAAACATCTTTCCAACAAATTTCTATCACATTAGTCAAACAACTTAGAGTTCAAATTGATCCCTAACATCTTCAACATATCTGACATCCTCAAAATTCAATTAAATATCACATTTATGTTTATTTTATAAATATTTTTGAATTGTCAATCCTTAGGCATAAAACCTTGAGGTTAATATGTGTTTAATAATTTTCCTTTCAATTACAAAAGTCAATATCATATTTCATTCTATTTTACATTCAAAAAACATTGATGACCCCTTTCCTTGTAAAATAAATTGTTCAATTTTAATTTTGAGAACAAAAAAAGTTCAACCCTTTCATTGCAATTCTCTTTGTTACTTACGAAAGTCTTTCCAAAATCTCGCTTTCATATGAACTTATTACAAAGTCTTTGCAAAAGCTCACTTTCATGTGAATTTATTAACAAGTCTTTGTGAAAGTCTTTGCAAAAGCTCACTTTCATATGAATTTATTAACAAGTCTTTGCGAAAACTCCTTTTTATATGAATTTATTGTGGAATCTTTGCAAAAGCTTACTTTCATGGCAACTACTTTCATATATAAAAAAATTGTTTTCCAAAAATAGAAATGTATTTACAAAAGCTGACTTCAATGTGACGTCATTAGAAAAATACTTTAATATTGTCAACTTGAATTCTTTCCTTATCATAAGAAACTATTTGTAAAGTTCACATCGTGTTTTTCTTTTGTACGCTTCGCTAGAAATTCATTTTCCCATTTTACATCATTGTCCTTTGAATAAAATCATCTTGAAGACTAGTCAGCATTGCGAGGTAGGTATTTCGCAAGACTCGTTATTGAGAGGTACGTATTTGGCAAGGCTAGTCAGCATTGAGAGGTCTTCGGCAATTATTGAAAGGTCTTACTTCCACGCCGCTTTTATACATTAGCATCTTTTTGTTGGGATGATTGAGTAGCCAGTTTTGCTCAAACAGAACATGGTGATGCAAACGCAAATGCTTTGTGGAGTAGTCGTTCGCTTTGTAGTTTGTCTCTGTTTGGTGGGCTTTACTGCTGCAAAATGTGATCCAGAAATGTGCGGTTCAATGAGTGTGAGTTACCCTTTCTGGATTAATAATTCTGATTGTGGATACCCTGGTTTTAATATCACATGTATGAAGGACGAATATAGTGGGATATTGGCTCCCTTCATTTATGCCAATATTGGTAATTGGACTGATGGGCGTCTTTATGGCAATTCTAAAGATGGGTTTCTTTATCCTTACCAGATTATGGAGATCGGTTATACGGGTTACCTTGTCACAGACTCCATTTCTAACTTTGCTCAGTCGTGTAAGACAAAAATCAGTGGCGTAACCTTCTTTAGGCCGCTTTCAGATGGGCTTTACACGATTTCCAAGTCCAATATGTTCGTGGTTGTCGGCTGCAATACATTCGGTTCATACAGTTTTGGGGTCCGGGAGGGGCTGGCTTAACCAGCACACTCTAAGCGTTGACCACGTTTAGGTGGCTGGTGTGGGGCCCAATTACCTGTTCCCCTTGATGATCGCCGTTTCCGTTTGCGTTTCCCCCGTTTACCGTTAGCATTCAAAATGTTCCCGCGCAGTCTCACCGTTTCAGTACATTCAAAACCAAGGTTTCCCCCGCGATTGGTTTTCATTTGTCACTCGCGGCTGTGCAAAAATGGCAGCTTTGGAACAAAGTAATGACGTCCATTAAAGCATAACGGACTAGGGATTATTCAATATGCTCTACTAGACATGTATGCAAACTGTGGAAACATAGACAAGGCACGTCAACTGTTTGACATGATACCACAAAGAAATCTGGTCTCATTGAATGCTATGCTTGTAGGATATGGACAGAATGCGTTTGCTGAAAAGGATTTACAGACTTCCAATCAAATTTAATCGGCAGGTGTAAATCAGAACTCCACAATCTTTGCCAACATACTCCTGCCTGTGCCAAAATGGGAGCTTTGGAATGGGATATGGACATCCATCGCAGCATAAAGGAAAGCATTTTTTTGTCAGATGGTGTAGCTGCAACCACCCTGTTAGACATGTACACAAAATGTGGAAGCATAGACAAGGCACGTGAATTGTTTGACAAAATGCCTCAAAAAAATGTGATCTCGTGGAATGCCATGATTGCAAGGTATGCACGAAATGGGTTTGTTGAAAAGGCTTCAGAAACTTTCAAGCAACTGCAATTGGCAGGTGTACAACCCAGCGTGCCAACCTTTGCCAGCATCCTCCTTGCCTGTGCCAAAATGGGAGCTTTGGAACAGGGTATGGACATCCATCAAAGCATAAAGGATAGAGCTATTTTGTAAGCTAAACCTGTGGTGGATGTGCCGATGTATTTTCTTGCTGCCTGCAAATCACATATGAATACAGGTTTAGGATTATTTATAACAATGCTATTTTTTATTTGGATCTTAAAAAAATTGACTTGTGTTCTTTCAAGCATCTATGCAGTAGTGGACAGTGGTGTGAGTGAATGGTAATGAGATTGATGAAGGATAAGGAATTAACAAGCTCTTTGGATGTATTGAACGCCATGTGCTTATTTTGTAGGAGACAGATGACATCCACAAACATAGTAAATCTATGTAAAGTTGGAGAAATTGGCTTGGGAGATGAAGGCAATTGGGTATTGTCCAGATGCAAGACACTTAGTCATGTGGAAAAGGAGTGAAACAAATTATTTCTCTACCACCATAGTGAAAAGATGTCAATTTATTTTGGTTTTCTTGACATGCCTGTTGCAACAATTATTAGTCTTGTTAAGAACCTTTGAGTATGTGTTAATTGTCACAATGAAATTAAATTTATCTCCAAGACTCTTGCAATTCCTACTTTTAACAATTAGTTTAGTTGATTTCATGAAGAGGAAATGAGCTCAATTGCATAGACATTTTTCCATAGATCAATCAAGGGCCTTGTAATTCATGAGGATTAATTTCATTAATGAAGTTATTTTAAAAAGCTTTACTTATGATAAACCTTAATATATGGGTTCCTAAGTTCGTTTGATTATCTTAGAATGCTTATGAACATTCTCTAATAAAGTTTCCACTTATTTATGCCTTGCAACACCATTTCTAGTTTAAGATAAAATCAGAGAACTAACTCCTTTATTGATGTTTGTCCTTTTGAGCCTCTATCTTAACATTTTATTTTAAATGAAAGGACCCTATTGTGCTTCTAATTCATTTTTAGTTTGATTTTGTTGCCTATAGAGTCCATTGATATTTGATCAAATACTTATATTTTTTCCCTATAGTTTTTATGTGATATCTTTGTCTTGCCCCTTTCTAGGTGATGTTGGGGCCTATATTAGTAAGTGCAAATTTATCCAAAGTTGAGTGCTTCCTTTCTTAATAGTACAATGTTTTGGCCACCATCTATAACCAATCTAAGAATTCATTCAATAGACACCCTTATTAAAAAAGTTCTTGTTGTAGTGTTTTGTCTTTTAGTATACTCGTCACATGCCTAAATATTCGAAACTATAGAAATTTCTAAGTGTTAGGGGTGATTATGTCTATTTGTAGCTTTTATTAGGTTTGTTGGTTTCCTCTTGCTAATATTTTTTCCCTCCATTCCTTGAAACCTAGCATTTCCATTTCTTATTGAGACCTTTGACTACTTCTCATTACTTAGGTACTTTATCATGGCTTTACCCACCCTTCCACTCCTACTTTGTCTTTTCCTTTGGCCTTATGATTTTAGGTCTCCATATAATAATGTACTTAAGCTATAAGACTAATCAATGAAGCTCAATTATTCTCCACTTACAATTTTCCATGTTTCCTCTTCTTTTGCCTTGAGTATTCACCATCCTTAATTCCTAATATGAAGATTTACTTTTCCTTTAAGTCTCAAAATCGTGGGATTTTAGTATTTTCCCTACTCATTTCCCTCAACCTGCTTCCCATCTCGCTTCCTCCTTGTGGAATCCATACTTGTAGGATTACTCAAACCATCATATCTAAAAGGTAAAATGTGTGTGGCAAAACTAATCTCTAAACCTTGAAAGGCTTCCACCCTATTTCCCTCACTCTTTTCCTTCTAGAATTTGGCACACCACATTAATGATCCTTAATCCATTTCTCTTGAGTCATACAATTTTGGACTTCAATATTTTCCTTGATCAAAAAGTACATCTAGCACTCTATATGCCTAATCCTTGATTCCTTTCCTTTATCCCTTTTTCCATATTATTTAGTGGTATCATATTTTCCCTCACCTTGATCCAACTTCTTCTTCCATCAGTATTGAATATCCCTTTCCTTGATCCTCACTCTTCCTTGCATATTTTACTTTCAAACTCCTAACATTCTTTATACAACCTTCCCTAAAAGTAAGTTAGCTTGTGGTAAACCTAAACCCTAGTTCCCAAAATTTCTCAATGCAACCTAGACTTCTTTAGATTTTACCAACCAATTAAAACCCACCACAAGATAATCCCCTGATGACCAAGCCAATGCCATATGTGGATATGAATATTTTCCTGTGTCACTTGGTCACTTTCTTGGACTAATCACAACATGACACACATCTTACATGCACTTAACCACCCAAAGCAAGTGGAAAGGTGCATTTGATGTGATTAAATTTTACAACATCCTTATCCAAGCAATGATTTACTTGTGAATTCCTTTCTAAAACTTAAGAGAGTGACCGATCAAAAGGCCTATGTATCTAAGTAACCTATATGCCTAGCCAAGCAACCTCTACCCATATCCATGCAACCTCTATTCCTTTTCACACCCCTCACATTATAAATAGCTTTAGGGTTAGCCTTAGATAGATAGGAAATCTACCCTTAATTCTTAGAGATTATCTTGCAAGGACCACCTTCACTAATGATCTATATATCTACCAATAAAATTTCCCAAATTTCCTTAGTCCTATGCAATGATCTAGCCCTTGAAAAAGGATTTTAGACTAAGGCATACTGTCCCTATAAATGACTTTCTAAAAATTCTAAAGGGTAGTTGGATCTATTCCTATTAAATTGGAAAATAAAAAGAGCAACATAATGGAGACTAGTGATGAAAAGCCATAAGTGCACTAGAAGGTATGTCCTCTGAAATTAATCTAGTGGAATACAAAATAAGATAGAGATCATTGTAGGTATTAAAAAGAAATTCAAGTGGTAATATTGTGTGTCTTGTAGTACCTCTTGATAAATTAAGGTATTAAAAATAAAGGAGTTAAGGATGGATAAATTAAATCAAATTAAATATTTATGAAAAAAAATTATAATAAGAGAGTAAAAGAATGTATTGGTGACATCAAGATACATTTTGAAGAGAATTTAATTATCATGATAGAAAATAAGAAAGAAGAAGGAAGAACATTGAAACAATCCTAAGATTGAGACAAAAGATAATGGACAAGAGAAGCATCAAGAGAGTGTATCAAGAGGGATGCACTTGAAATAGAATGGTTTATAACCTAAATTAGATCTATATAGAAAAATCTAGCTAAAATGATAAGGAAATTGAAAGAATATAAGACAACAATGAGCTTAGAGAAGTTTAACCTTATTTGTTGGGATACTATAGATGTGGTTGCTATTGAGTAGAAGAGAAAATAAACAATCAATGAAATAAGAAGTCAATTGGTGAAGAAGAGGAGAGAATATTTAGCAATAGAGTAAAATCTAGTCACCAGAAAAGTAGAGTTTTACAAGGAAACTTTGGAGATGATACAAAGAGTAATTCCTAGGCTGAGAAAGAAAACAATCAAAGAAAATTAAAGATAAATCAATTAATAAATGATGTGTTATCAACCAACGCATTTCCCAAGCTAAAGAGACACTATGAGGAAATGAACCTCATGGAATAAGAGTCACATCCCATGTTGTCAAAATGAAGATGAATTTCTAAAGATTCCATTAAGTAGTGAATCCTTAATTGGGTTAGAAAAAACAATATCAAGAAGAAATTGTGTATGAGATTTACATGACATATATTAGGATGTGAGTTCTTAGATGTTCAATTGCCAAGAGATAATGGTAGAGAAAGAACTTTGGTCAAGTAGAAAAAGAGTGAAACTAGGTAAAGAATCCATGATAGCAAGAGATAAAGAGATCCAAGAGTAGATAATAGATTAGGAGAAAGGATAATCCAAATATGGATGCACATAAAATTAAGCTCTCCATTTTTGGTAAATACACCAAGGATTCTAGTGAACATCTCTTTACCTTGAAATTTCATTGGAGTGGGATTGGCATTTCAGATGATGACTAAACCCAATTATACAATTTTGTGGAGAACCTCAATCATGAGGCACTAATATGGTGCATTAAAGAATTCCCTAAGTATGAGAAAAAATGGAAAGAATTGAGTGAATTATTTATGGAAACTTTCCACTCACCTAATGTATGAACAAAAAATAAAATAAAATATGGAAGATGATAGTTTAAACTAAGTCCAGGAATCAATAAAATATTAGGAATGATGATTTAAAAGTGTGGAACTAGAAAGCTAGAAGAAAACTTGACATAAAATAAATGAATTGAGTGTTTTATTTTAGGTTTAACCTCTCACATTGTAGAAGAAGTAGATGAGAAAATTTCCTCTTCATATAAGGATGTAATAGAATTGATCACTAAAATATACTCCCAATCAAATATATAGGATAATGATTTAATGGGAAAGTGAAATTGATAATTTCAAGTTAGAGTTAGAAAATGTAATGTTGGAGTAATAAACTATAATGAACTTAGGTGAGATGGTTGACACTTCCCCCCCACCTAGAAGAAGTAAATTTTGGTTTAAAAATTATAGTAGGGAGGAACATCTAAGGAATGAATGTTTGATAATCAAAGGCATGAAGAGGGATTCCACACTAAGAGGGGAACTTGATGAATTCTATAGAACGATAGTACATATATATTATAAAGTATAAAGTGTGACAAACATGACAAAAATAGGTTTCAAATGTTAATTCATGAAGAAGATGAATATGAACCAATTGTTCATGGATTGGTCCTAGGGAAACATTTTTGGATTTGGGTATGGAGAGAGCATAGGGTTTAGCTATAATAGCATTCAATGTTTGTTTGGCACATGGCTAGTGGGAACTTCAATTGAGAAAAAGTATAAGACCACCTAACAATATACACTATATGGTACCACAAATTCAAGATATAGGTTGCTCCATGATTTATCATAATAGCTATTGAAAATGAGGTGGTAGGGGAGGCTACAACAATAATAATAATATAGGAACTAGAGAAAGAGGAAGGACCAAAAGGCCAAAATGTTATAACTACGGTAAACTCTAGGACATTATGGTGATGAGTGTAGAAAAAAAGGAGGAAAATCCACATGTGATTTTGGTGGTGATTAATTACATGATATTTATATTTGTCCCAAATATAATAGTTATATAAGAATGTGTTGGCACCATGTCTAGAAAATGAATAATTGTCTAGTTCAAATGTAACCTATGATGCTAAAGTAGTAATGAATAAGTAAAGTAGAGAAGCAAATGTTAGACAATGTAAGAAATCAGATGTAAAAAAAATGTAGAATAGGAGAATACTCATTGACAAAAGAGAAATTGGAAAACTAATACAAAGGAAAAAAAGGAAAAACTCAAGGAAAAGGCCATGTAGTTCTAACTTAAGAAAAAAAGAAAAAAAACTTCAGTAATTACTAGTGTTGGATTAACAGAAGGATATCTTAGGAGAATTTATGAAATTGAAGATGAAAAAAAATAGGTAAAGGGAATATGATTTGGTGATAAGGTAGTCCAAAGAGCTAATTAAGAAAATAAAACAGAGAGGATAATTTATTAAGGCATGTTTCATAGCAAAATAGGTCTATATATAGTAAAAAGATTTGGAAAATTTGGTAGAATAATAAAAAAGGTTGGGGATAAAGGGTTGAATAGGATGAAATTGGATGGGGTTATTGGAAAGAATCTCATGAAAGATAGAATTGGGATTTTTTCTAGCTTTATCCAGTTAGAGTTAGCTTGTGAATGAAGGGAGATTGTAAGTTCAAATGACGAAGATGAGAAAGGTATATTCAATTAGTTTAGTTAATTATTAGGGTTGGATTAAGGAGAAAATCATAAGTTATTAGTGTTATTCTTTGTATAATTGTTGGTTTCTTGAGAATATGATAGGGTTATTTATAAATAGAGGCATAAAGGTCAAAGAGGAGATGGCCTTAAACTAATCTGTCACCTATGTATAATTAGAAAAGGTGTTGTAAAGTGTTATAAAAGTTGGATATTTATGAAAGAGTTTTTTATTGCAAAGCTTTGGGTACATATTCTTAATAACTTCCCTCTCGATATTAAATTTAAGAAGTTATAGGAGATCTATGAAATAACTCATTAATAATAGAGGATAAAATCCATCACCTTCTCATTTGTGCCATGATTACAAATAAAAGTGGTTGAAAAAGAACCTAAAAGGATGAAAGTAGAATTTTTTTTTGAATTATAATAAGACACAATAGATGTCCAATTGTTGTATAGGTCACCTTTTTTACAATAGGAATGCCTACACAAGAAAAATATATATACACAAAAATCAAACAAAATAAAATTAATTATTTTAAAAGTAATGTTAGAATAAACATGAAGTCCTCATATGATGCACTACAAATCATCAAGAAGTTTCTTGAAGAATCCGTAAACATATTTAAGAAAAAAGAGAAGAGATAGTACAAATGAAATAAATAATAAGGATATATGTCTTAGAAAAGATAACTAATGATCTCTTATAAATAGTAGAGACAAGCTAGCAGAAAGTATACATAACTTATCTAAATAGAGAGTAAATACTCTCTTGTCAAAAGATATAGAAGTCAATAAGAGTGTTGGTAATGAAAAATAGAGGCTACAAAGAAGGCCTAGAACACCTTATTAACAAAAATAGATATAATAAATAAGAATAATTTAGGTCAAGTATAAAATCTATTTTATGATATGGGATATATAGTTTGGATGAATTGGTGAAAGATTTACATGATGAAATTGCACAATGAGAATAGGAAACAAATTTATGTCAAATAGATTTAGAAAAATACCACTCATATAGAAGAAATGAGAATAGAATAAAGATGGATTGAGAAAGAAACACAAATATTTCTAAAGATGGAACTATTTAACAAAATGAATAAAGGAGACTACCAACACATTAATGATACACCACATGGTAGGAGGTTGGGTAAAAAATAGGAAGTAAAGGCTTAAAAAAATAAAATAAAAAGAGCGGACAAATTTATTACTCTTATATAATATAAAATTTTGGAACTTATGAGAAAAATTAAGGAGTTTATCGTCCAATAGAAGTAATTAGAACCTCCCAGCTACAACACTTTTTACATCTACACCATAATATCAATAGGTGAATTTAATA
>VDFB02262829.1:0-38435 GCA_007258455.2 Sequoia sempervirens
AAGAACTTTTAGCAATTCCTTGGACTCTAGTGATGAGAACGTGTATTAGCTGCTACAGATCACTCATCGCTAATTCATTTTAAAATAGCTAGATCACATTAGCAATGGAAGGATTTTAGTGATGGTCTAAGATTTGGCCATGTGTCTCAATAGCAAGATCTATGGTTATGGTAGGCCTCGCTCCAAGTAGTGAATGGATTAGTGATACAATTCTTTAAAACAACAAGGCTACAAGTTTCATTGCTCATTTCCAATTTAGAATGGAAGACATAAAGCAATGGGTGATGAGCGATGTGTTAAAAAACAAAGGATTGTAATGTTATCGCTCATTGCTGATATATAAACAAGTGTTAGTGAAATCAGTGATGCAAGGTTAATGACCGATACAAGGTAAATAACTTCACATCGCACATTGCTAATATGAAACTTGAGACCTCATATTTATCTGTGATGCAAAAATATAGCGATACATGGAAGAAAGGATCCATCACTCATCACTAAAGCAAGGTTAGTAGTCACAAGGCTATGCACGATGGGAAATGCATTGAGTGGTAGGAAATGACTTAAGTGGGAAAATTTTGCATGTTCTCATAAGTTTTTTTAAAATAGGGACCAACTAGTGAACAAAGATGCCAATGATATAAGGTGAACCCAGGAAAAAGACTTAGGGTAAAGATGAATATTTTGCAACTTAACCATAGTAAAATAATATCGTGAGGGAACTATTTCAAAATGATCATGAGACAGTAACCCTAGACACAAGGGGCCAGTCAAAACATGGATAGCAAAGACTCAAGTTATTTTTAAATGACTAGAAATTGACCTCAATAGGTCAATGGAGAATTAGACCAAAAGAACAAGATTTAAGATGAAGGAAAATATGATAAGAAAAACCAACCTCGTGGCATAAAACCCTAAAATCTTATGATATAAACCCTAACTAGTGGGAAAGAACAAGGTCAATGAGATAACCAAACAACGTTGTAGGACAATGGAACATAAAATTTTGTGGGTTTTGCCAACTCCAACCTAGACCAAAATGCTAAACTAAACATGAAAAGAAAATACTTATTTTTTTGGTTGATGTTGATTTCCAATCCATCCAAATGCTCCTGCATCAGACATGTTGGGTAGGAATTTTTTTGAGCATAGGCTCACAAAAGTGGAGTTGAATGGTAGTACCACCCTTTCAAATTGCAAGAAATTCACAACAAACTCCATCACTGTGATAGGTGCACATGAAATAATTTATTCCTTCTTCTTTTCCAACATCTGATTAGAAAATTCACCATTCTCTTCCAATAACTCTGCATTCTCTTCTTTCTTCCTCTTGTGGACTCATACCCACCATGAACTGTCCTCCTCTGCCAAAGTATTTCATCATTTATCTCCTCCTTTTTGGGATCCAACCCACTATTATCCAACCTCCTCCACCAAAAATATCCTTCTAATGTTATCCTCTTTCATTGGTTTTGACCCACCACAAACTAACCACCTCCACCAAGTTTCACCTACAAAGTCCTCTACAACTTCTACATCCAAATGTGTGCTATCCATACAACAATTTCCAACTACATCCTCCACTTTCATCTTTGTAAATAAATTAAACTCTACATTTACCTCATTCTCTTTCGGTATCCCACCATTATTTTATTCATTTTTTCCTACAACATCCTCACACTCCATCATTGCAACTTCAATTTCCACAACTATATCTTCATTCTTATCATTTTCAACAACCTCTTATACATTATTCTCTTTTAAGATCATGTATTTCAATTCCTCAACCACTGCTACACACAATTCTTCATCTTCCTCATCCTTTTCTTTCACACCTTCCTCATGGTATGCCTTCATTGCAAACTCATCCCTCACAACCTCTCTATGTTGAATAGCTTCTAACTTGTCTAATCTTGTATTTATATCCATCATCTTCAAAATTTTCCTTTCTTGATATTGTCTCTAGCCCTCCCATATCATGGGCTTCCACACATATATCTTTGTCTTACTCAATGCAATCTTTCATAACTTGCATCACCTCTTCACAATTTGTAATTTCACTTTTCTTTATGGATTCAACTCTCACTACTCAATAATTCTCTCTCATACCTAAAATAGTCCACATGAGCTCTTCAAAACTATGCTTCCTCTACCCATATACCCTGGTGAATACTTTGCACACTCAGGGTCTTCTAGCTCTAATACCAATTGATGTGGACAAGATTCGGGGATCTTATCAAACTACCTAATCTTGGAGCCTTAACATGTTATCTAATCCATATTAACATACAAATGGAAAAAGAATCTGAAACATATCTTTAATTGAATGTGCGTACACATTCATACATGAAAATTACATATATGTATGATTCAACATTGAATAAAATTTAGAAATTTTTACAAGCTTCTCTAGACACATGTTATCTACAAATCTTCAAATCCTCGTATCTCCAACACCTCTTTTCTCCGATCATATTATGGAATATGAATTTTCTCTTCATTATTCATCTCTCATGTCTACCTTGAACACCTACAACACAACTAAAAGATCCATTTTCTCTTCTTCTTTTTCTCTTCTCTTCACAAGTTGATTTGCTACACTCTCTCTTATTCAAATCGCATGAGTAACTTGCAAGTTCTTTCTCCAACCTTTTTATTGTTAATTTTTTCCTTTTTACACCATTAAAGGTTGTATTTTATATGTTAATACACCCTTACGAAGCACCAAAAAGTGGCACCCAAATCTGCTCTTTCATTTCCCTCAACTTGACCTCTGAAATTCCTTCACAAAGAATGAAATATAGACATAGTTTTGCTTCTAAAATCTATTGTTAATTTTTATTGAACATATAAAAAACCTTGCTATTATAGATTCCTTTTGAATATGAATAAAATGCAACAAAAAAATTGTGCTCCTTTGGTATTTGAAATCATTCATTATTTTTCCAAAATGACACTCTTTTTCCTCCATTTTAAATGCCCAATAACACAAGAATGGAATGTCAAAGGTCGCTTTCCTTATAAAAACTTCTATAGGCTGAAAAATAGATAAAATGAATATTATTATTTTTTTTTCAATTTCCCTCTAGCATAGCAATTGTCCCCTTAAACCCTTAAAGCCTTGAAAATATAATAATTTTAAAATCACATTAAATGTGCACTATTTTTCTTTGATTTTTAAAATGGAGATCCAACTGTTGGTAAAAAAATATTTTATCCTCAAAACACTCCACAAGATGATCTTGAAGCTCCAACCCACACCAAAATGCAAAACCAAACATGAAAAGGAAACACTTATTTTTTGTTGATGTTGATTTCCAATCTACCTGGATTCTCTTACATCAAACTATCTTATACTTCCCAACTTTTAAAAAAAAAACCTTGATTAAGAAAAAAACTAGATCATTACCCTTCCAAATTAAAGATGAAACCAGGCTCCCCATTAAGGCCCTAAATTTAGGAATCCAGTCAAAATCCTACACAAGTGTGATGTGTAACATTCTCTTTAGAATGTTTAAGCCAATCGTTGTCTTCCTTCCCTACTCCATCAGTGCAAAGACCTTCAAGTCAAGGATGTGATGAGGGCACAGCCTGAGAATAATTTTATTATTTAGAAAATGAAGCTTCTTACATGCAGAGGATCTCAAATCCCCAAGTTCTACAACACATGCAAGTTACAGAAAGCTATAGAATCACCCTTTTCGCAATATGCGAGCTTGTCCCCAAAAAGTTATCCAAAAATTAGAAACCCGCCCATAAATAGAGCTCCTCTTTAGTTTTGGAGCCAAAACAACATTCAAATTTGAGTTTAGGAAGTTTGGCGCCGAAAAATTACAACTTGAAGTTCAAATTTCAAAAGAACATTTGCAATTGTATCTTCTAGAAAGTGCGCCAACTTCCTGGGGCCATAACTTTTGATCCAAGGCTCCGATTCGTGAACCGTTTGAACCGTTGGAAATTTCTCAAAGTCAAGAACAAACTCAAAATTAGCTATGCTTATTTTGGCAAGTTTTGGGGCTGATCCGGGAACTCTAAGTGCTCAAATCTAACTCAGAAAATTTTCAGGTGCAAATCTGGGAAACTAAAACTGCAATATCTTTCAACCCAGGAATAGAAAATAAAAACCATAAATTGGGAATTTCATTATCATGAAAAGGGTATCCAAAAATGTAAAAATATCTAAAAATCAAGAAACTTGAAATTTAACTATTTTTGGGTGATGCAAGATTGCCCTTACACCACTGGATGCTTCTGCATCAGGATGAAATCATAATACTTTATATATGGAAAATTCACTACCAACAACTCATTGAAGGAAAATTTTCCGCCAACAATTAACCGTGGGAAAATCACCATCATGACAATTTTCCATGGAAAAAATTAATTGCATGAATTTTTTGTGGTTAATTTTTCATGGTGGTGAATTACTAGTGGTCGTGAATTTTCCTATGGTGAATTTTTGATAGTGAATTTTTCATCGGTGAATTCCTAACAGTGAATTTTCCTAGAGCTTACTTTACCACTTCTCCTAGGATTTCCAACATGACCATGTCGTGAGGTCGTGGGACATCCACTCTAAGTGTAGTGACAACAAAGGTTTATTGGAAACCCCACAAAAGATCCTCTTTGAATAGCTTTCACATTATCACTTTCATCGTCAACTGTAGCATACTCAAATCTAATAACATCACTAGAAATCTAGAAATAGTATTGGTGTCCACATGATATAGTTACCCCTCTATCAAGAAAACCTTTCCCAAAATATCCTTTACCGCAATAATTGTCATAGAGTCTATCTCAGGCATAATGCATTTGAGGCGTTGGTTTGTCACCTCCCCAAGAAATGCCATCTGTCGCACTTCACTTGTCAACTGTATCGGCATGTGCATCCTGCTGCAAATGATGGTTTCTACAGACAGTAGAACTATGAACTTGGAGAGCTCTTCCATTAAGGACTTAAAGGCCAACTTTGAGAAAGAAATGAAGTATCCTCCAGAATAAAAAGGTTTCTCAAATCCACCCAGCGAACCCTACAATGATGGAATATGTATGGAGGTGATACTATATTACAATTCCCTAATAAACAATTATGTTGAATTAAGTGCCTCATTGAAATTTCCTCAATAGGATTTGTGTGCCAATACTATATTATGTAATGATGTCCATAATATAAGCCAATGAAGCCACATTAGCCCATTATAAGAAATTGCAAGCATGATATTCACTAGCATCACTCGTGTGTTAAGATTGTCCCTAGGATTTTTTTGCATCGAAGACCTTGTGTTCATGGTGCTCATTACATCATTGCTTAGTAGATAGTTTAATGAGAAACAATTACCACTAACATGCATCTAGCTGTTCATGAAACTTTAATGAGAATTTGGTCTGAGTTTTCATTTCTAAACACAATGTTCTCCATCAAATTCCCAGATCCAATAGGGATTATGTTTGAGAAAGTAAAGATATTGAAACTTTCTTTTCTAGCTTTCTACACCAACAAATGTGGAAAGCTAATGGAGTTGCCATGGTTGCAAAAAATATTTTGCTAGACCAAAATATTTGCACCATCTACCCCTAGTTTATACTAATATGGAATATCCATCTAATAACCCATCATTTCCAAAACACCAGCTATCTAGCCTAATCTAATGTAGATTATACCAAAATCTTGAAATTTGGCTTTCCACAACTTAGTTTGTGGAAAGCCAACCCTCCCATCCTCCCACATAAATTTTAATAGATTAGTTTTTATAGTTAACTACATTTTCAAAAAGTGGTGTTACTTCAGTAAAGCATAATTATATTTGTAGAAAGGATAAAATTATAGGTTTTTAAAAATAGATTTGTAACACTATTATCTAGTGCAAAAATATTTTTTAAACAAATTTTTGAATTGAGATTAAATATAGTTCAAATATAGGTTACTTTGATAATGAATAATTTTTTATTTATTTATTTGAATTATATATTTTTCGCTAAAATAAGAACATCAATACCTAGTGCATAATTTTTTTTCAAATTTTTATTATCTATTTTACTATTTTTCCATATGTGCAAAACAACGACCTTCATAATTGCTTAAAAACCTATCTTCACTAGAAAATAAAAAATTAAATATAATGATAAAATTAAATATATTTAGTATTATACACATTGGAAAGCTTATATTAAATGTTACAAACATGTCAAATATCTTGTCTATTTGATCCCATTTGAATGTTCTACCTGAGGTTTGAAGGTAAAATTTTTGGAAAAAATTCAAACATGAAAGGGAAGCAATTATCCACAGACCTTATAAATAATAAAATATTCAATTTAAAACTCATTTTTTTGTGTTTACTTTTTTCTAACACTAAAATAATACCTTCATTCAAAGTTCACCTTCAAACAAAGGTGATATTAATTTCTTTTAAATGATAAAAATGCACATTCAAACAAAGGAAAACTTCAAGTAAAGGTGACCCTTTGTTCACAAGTGTTTTTCACACTACTTTCAAATGAAGGTAACTTCATTTAAATGTGTTTAGATGTTTTGAGCACCCAACACTTTCAAAATGTGATGGCAGATAATTGGAACTCGCTATTTTGATTTCACCGATGGTCATGTTTAAAAGTTATATATTAAACTCGATGAAAATATGCCAATTCCAATGGCCTAAATGGTATCATTAAGAACCCTTGATATTAAGACTTAGTTGAAAATAGAAAAATAGGAGAATACTTCTTTCTCAACCGACAAACAAGGACTAAACTATGTAAAAATTTGTAACTTAAAATGTACATGTGATCTTAAGAGTTATCTTGCTAATACATATTTTATACCCTATAAAATTAATATCACTACTTTGTATATAGTGAGTCCCAATACTATAAGTACCCTAAATGTAATGTAGATTTTTTGTTGATCCCACATAAGTGGTTTAGAATTGCATTGAGAAACAAAAATTTCTTGGGAGCTCAAAAAAAATTAGGGGGATTCGCTAGAAGGAGGGAGGGTTCACTAGATGGGAGGGTTCTAGTGAACCCCCCTTTATTGGGTTTTTCTTTTTTTAATGCTATTAAAGGGAGGTTCACTAGAAGGGGTGTTTGCTAGAACCCTCCTTTTTTTCTCTTCTCCCCATCTATGTGCAATTTTCTACAAAATTCTGAGTTTTGAAGCTTGGGTTGAGGATGAAAATGGAATAACCTGAAAATCCCAACTAGAGTGTTATATTCCTCAAAACGAGCTATCCATAAAATATAATTTTAATATATTTTGGTTTTTTATGTATATTTTTTAGTTTAATTAAAAATAGGCTTTTCACCGAAAATCAAGCTCTATGTTCTACATATGTGGAAAAATAGTAGATTATTGAAAAAAAATTGAAAATATGTTTGTGCTAGGTATTGATGTCTTTGATCCAACAAAAAAAATTGATACATACAAAAAGTTATGTTGTATATAGTTTGCCTATGTCTAAATTGTAATGGTTTGAGTTCAAAACTTAATTAAGAAAAAATATTCAATAAAGCACTATGAAACCAAATGAATGTGCTAGATATCGTATTTACAAATCTAAATTAAAAAAAAAAAGAATTTTATGCTTAATAGAAAAAAAAATTATGTTTTTTATGGTGCACAACACTTTTTAAAAATGGTGTTTACTATTAAAAACTAGTTTTTAAAGGACATGGAAAAATAAATGCAATATGATTCCAAATATTTTTAAAAATATATATTTGGAATCTATGAACAAAATTTCACAAATCACTAGTTTGAATCATCTTCAAATTCCCCATGGTTTAGAAACTATAGGTGACTAAAAGTGAAGATTCAGTTAAAAATTTCTATTCAATGTCATGTTTGGCCAAAAAGTGTGAACCACTATTGTGGGATCACCCTTTTCTTAGCTATCATATATTGCATCTCATCATGATCCTACATAAATTAAGAGATCATGTCCATTACATATAAATATTGAGCCTTATGTGCAAAAAATAAATGAGTCTTTTAATAAGCTATCAATACAAGGTACCATCAACCAAAGTTTAAGAGCATTGGGCCTCTAATTTGAATCTATAAAACAAGGGAGTAGGATTAGTCTTACAATTAGCATTGTTATAATACAAGAGAAAATAAAATTTTTATAACTATATTTAGTAATGGTGATCCTAGAAATACATTACAACATCTCAATTTTGAGAAAGTGACCTTTAACAATGTATAGATAACAAAAAATATGAAAGAATTGCTATGTTGATATGATACCTTATGTTTATGTATAAGAATGTGGGTGTATGAAGAAGATCCAAAAATTTTAAGGTGCTTAATTTAATTCATTTTTATTGTGCTAAATAGAAAATCATAGTTAATGGATTCCACCTAATAATATGGTGTAGGAGATATAGAGTGAATTGTATACTTTTCCATAATTTTCTTCAAAGACATGTTATTTCTTCCACCACATAATTTTCTTGAGAATTTTATGGAATTATGCAATACAAGTTAATCTCCTTTATAATACAAAACCACTCAAAATGATGGTTGAAATGTACCACCATTGTTCATGCATAAATATTTGATGGATTTCATTTATTATTTCTTTACAAAATATTTAAATTTATGAAAGAAAAAATAACCAAGTATACCTAGAAAAGTCATTAATAAATTTCAAAATATATCTAACCCTACTCAAGGATTTCAAAATATATCTAGCCCTACTCAAGGATGGATGTAGATGTATGGAACAAGCAAATTACTATGAACTAATTGTAGAATTTTTGAGGCTCTCTAGGTCTTTTCCTCAAACAAATTTTATTTAGGAAACTTACCAAGGATGTAGCCTTGAGAAGCATGATGAAAGAAGTTAGCTAAATTCAATTTTATAACCATGCCCTATTGGTTGAGTTGCTATAAATAATAATACTTAGGATGGCCCAACGATACATGATAATTATTTCATTGAAATGGTTAAGTAGAATAGTTGAAGGATGATTGTGAATAACTTGAGAAAATAGATAAATATGAGAATAATGGTATTTTCTTAATTTTATAATTGTAGTACCATTCAAGACTACTAATGGCCACTCAATTATGAGTGAAATCAACCTAATTTCTCAAACTAATGTGAGTATTGATCGAAGATTAGTTAATATTGGGGGCTCACAAAGAACATCCTAAACAATTTTATTCCCATCAATAGAGCCTCTCCAACACATATTTAAAAGATTTTTTGTGATATTCAAAATAGTTGACATAGCACAAGACTCCAAAACAATAAAATCAATATAAGATGAGGCCGTGTGGTGTGAAGTAGATACAACTACTAAGAATTAATTTCCTTTCATTTACCCTTTTTAACTATATTTTTCCTTATAATACCAAGGTCATGTGAATAATATATGAAAAGTGATCAATTTTTTAAGTAAAAATACATTATTTTTAAATAAAAATATATACCTAGAGTATAATTAAATCATGTAAAAAGGTTAACCCCTAGGTGAAGCAGTAGAAGGGAAAAAATAGTTTTAGAAAAATAATATATACAAAAAATAAAGTAAATATATTTACAAATCATAAAATTAATCCAATTATTTATTCATGTCATATACTTCTCAAAGAAAAAAATAAATTATATCATAATTATTAATATATATGTAACATATTCTTGGGTGATATATCTTTCATCCCTATAATATGTTCACTCACATATTTTATTTTTCTTCTCTCCATATACATTTTATTATCTCATCCACACATATATCATTCATATTTATCTCACACTCTTTTATATATGTTTTATTCTCTACTCTCCTACTTTTCCCCTCCTTATAAGACTATTTATGTCTGACTATTTATGCCTCTTCATAATGTCTTTCCATTAAATATTTTCATAGTAAAACATAGTTATATCTTATTCTAACAAATTTAATTGTAATATTTGGTATAGAATCATCTAGACCATGCTATATTAGGATATAAACACAGCCATCCAATATCTAGGATCTTCAATGGAAGAAAAAGAGAGATTGAACATGAGAGAATAATTATATATCTATGCATGAATATGATTCAATATGATTGATTAGATTACAATGAGAACCCCTTGGTTATAAGTCAATATGACACATAGGACAACATAATATTATAACACGTGTTAAGTAATATTGTAACTTGATAAATAATGTAATAATTCCCTAGGAATTCCCTATGTAAATTGGTTAGGTAATATACCTTGTTCACATCAATATCCCTTAAAGGTAACTTAAGAAAAATGAGAAAAATATAAAGATACAATAATGCAAATATGGGTCTTAGCTGCAAGTCTATGTTAGGTACAAATGAATCTCTTACCAATAAAGTAAATGAGAAAATATCATAAGAAAAAACCCTTCTCCTAAGGAGAGAAATTACAAGATACTCTCCAAAAGTGTGAGAACAAGAAAAACTTATGTGAGGAAAAATTTCCCCTGGATAAGAGAGAAGAAAAAGACCATGTAGCTCCCCAAATGGAGAATCTCATGTGGTAATGGTGAATTCCCAATCATAGTAAAGATTATCCAAAATCATCAAAAAAGTTTCTTTCCATTAGGAAGAAACATAACTAAGAATGTATGTAGGAATTCTTCCCATTCTTGAAAGAAATACAAGGGAAGAAAGATTAAGATATGTGAATTCTTTGACCTCTAATTAAGTGTTGCCATATTAGTGTTTAATGGCACAATAATATTCAAGTTAGGTGATGTAGAACACATTGATAAAATTGATAATCCAAAACCTTATGGAAATAGATGTAGAACATAATCCAAAGACAAAAAAAATTCCTCTAAATGATTCTCAAGGGTCTTCATAGAAATGTGTGAACACTTTCTTTCCATAATGCTATTGTTATCTCTCTACAAATCATCAATAAATTGTATCAAATTTGACTACTAAAATATGGTTGAATTGGAGACAATTTTTTTATAAATATGGGGAATCCAAGGTACCAAGATTCAATGATCCCATAATGTAATTATTAGCAGCCATGATGATGACCATCCCATTCCCATCCACAACCTTAAATAGAACTACAATGGGCAAGAAAAGCTACTATCGAAGGACATCAATAAATTATGTTTTTCTTTCATTTTGATGGCATTGGGGTACAAAAGACAATGCATTAAACACTGGGCTTGATTGGTCACTATGAGCACACACCTAGAGTCTATAGAATTATCCTCTAGTTATATTACACTTGATTCATTTAAATCACCATAGGTGAAAGTTTTAGGTAAGAAATAGCCATAGCAACACTAGAATAACATAGTGGCTTAGCTAGTAAAAGGAATTCATTAGTTTTTTGAGGAAAAACAATAATTGGGTATGTGTAGGATCATGATGGGCCAAAAAGTGGTGATATGATGGGTATGTGTAGAGTATGTGGCTGATGACTTTTTTTTAGCCCAAAATTGATGAAACGAAAAGGGTTTTTCAAGGAGATTCTCATATTTATACCAATATAAATTATGCTTTACTTTTGAATTTAATAAATAATTATTATTCATTTTCTATTTGAATTACAACTAAAGTCCCGATTGATAGGTGATTGAAAACATCTATAGCTTTCAAACGATATCACATTTTTTGAATCTAAAACATGTGTCGTGATTCTATGCTTCACATAATATAGGATTAAAAAAATTGAATTTCATGAAATTTTGACCAAGTTAAGGTGGTCACATATGATTTTTATATTTTAAAAGTTCTAATAAAAAAAATAATAATTAAATTTTTACTTGAAAAATTACAAAAAATATGAATCACATCGAGACATGAGTCCTCTACTATATCTAAAATATTATAAAAATATTATCATTTTATTGTGGTTAGGGTGGTCGATAGATAACCTATGTCTTATTTTTCTAAAATTTAAGTACTACTACATTGAAATTTTAAATTTTCACCAAATAGATTTCTTTTTAAATAAATATATTAGTTTACAAAATACATTAAATTTGCTAAATATTATATTCTTACATATTTTGAAATAATATAGATAACTTATTCAAATTTTTACATCAAGTTACCTAACTGATTTTTTTGAATTTTCATCACCACTTAAGGGCCTGATTTTTCCATGATGATCCTTCTCATACCCAATTTTGTATTCTTAATAACATGTAAGAAATGGGTGAACATGTAGTCTAAGCTATTGGGATGAATTTATTTATTTTAGTTGAGTTAAATAAGTTAATTTTTTTCTTTACAAATAATGGTAAAACATTATAAAATCAAGAGAATAAAATCATACAGGAAGATCGAGTTCCAAAACAAGAACCCAAAGCCAAACAAGAAACACAGGCCACCATTCACCAACCCAAAAAGACCAACCAATAGAAAACCATAAACCCACCATATCCTCAGTAATGAGCCTATTGAACACTTGGGGATAATCCTAGGATAAATGATCCAAACTCTCCACCTACCAATACCCAACATTCCCAGAAGCCCATTTAGCCAAAGAATCCACAACCTTGTTCCATTCTCAGGGGATATGGAAGAAGGAAAAAAATGAAGCATAAAGCTCAATCTAAGAATCTGTCTAACCACATAGAAAATGTTCCAATTAGAACAATCCAACTCTTAGTCATTCATCATATCAATAAGGATTTGAGATTCAAACTCACAAATGATCTTATGCCAACCAAGAGCACAAGCTCTTTCAATGGTCGTAGGAATTGCCAACCCTTCCATCTGATTATTTTCTTATTGTCCCTTATAATTAGAGAAGAATAAAATGACCTTACCAGTTCTATCCCTTCCAACACCATCAATCCCAACATGACTAGTATTTCCTCTAGAATAACCATCATTGTTAATCTTCAAAATATTAGCTGGAGGCAAAGACCACCGCCCATCTCTTTGATTTTTCCTTTTTGTTTGGTGATGCCTCCTAACACAAGGTGACCTGGGGGTTGGGTCATGAAGACCTAATCATGAGTAAAAGACATCATCGCCTTCTCCAAGGCAAGGGAGAATTCACACTTAGCTTCCATGGTCTCCTGAACCATTCCCACCACATGTTGCCAAACCTAGTGAACAAATAGCTTACTGTCCCAAGAAACTCTTTGATTCCTTTTGGGCCAAATCTATGATAGAATGAAAGTGGATACAAGATTCCACACAACCTAAAGGAATGATACTTGTTTCAAGGGTATCCCAGACTCCTCCAAAACTCAATTAGAGAAGAAGAATGAACACAACCATGCCTCCAAACCTCCCACCAAAGATTCCAGATGACCTTAGAAAAGGAGCAATGGAAAAAAAAGTGGGAAGAGTCCTTTTATTACTGCTACAAAGGAAAAAACTAAAGGACCATGAAATCCATGCTTTCTAAGGTTCTCCCAAGTAATACATCTATTCCATGCAAGAGTCCACAAAAAGTAATTACACTTAGGCCAAAAAAATTTATACCACACATTCTTCCACCACAAAACCTCCATCCCCCCATTTTTCTATTGGTTCAACTCTTGACAACCACTAGCCACCATATGTGTCCCCTTAGGATCAAAAATTCAATCCAAGATGCCCGATGAACTAAGAGAACTGCACTCTCCACTAGTAAGAATGACCCTTAACTCCACCCAATCAGCTTCTGAACCCTTACCTGACCACTCAATGGGATCCTTCCATCTGGACACTCTTATATTTCCCAAAAAATAATGTGATTTAAAGTCTACCATCTCGGACCAACCAACGTCCAAGAATCAGATACATAGGTCCTACAAATGAAGATACCTAGTTAGGATAGAAGGATGCCCATCCCAAGAATCAAACCAATAGCAAGCCTCGATTCCCCTATTGCATATCTAGAACAGACCATCCTTGATCAGCTTAGCCCCCTTTTTGAGAGTTTCCCAAATGACTGAGCCTCTCCCAAATGGGAAAACCCGAGGTGCCTTATCCTTCACAACACCCCATAAAGTACTTAGTAGAAAGAATCAGTGCCCAGATATGATCCTTCTTAGTACAATATCACCAATAAAGCTTAGCTACTAAAACCTGACCATTATGGCTAGCGTGTTGATTCCCTAGACTCCCTTCTTGCTTTGGCTTATACACAATCTCCAACCTAACAAGACTCCACTTCAAAGACTCTGAGCTACTAGCTAATAAAAATGATCATACATGAGATTCTTGCTCCTTGATAAAGTAAGGAGGAGCAACTTCAATCATGCACCTATAGTTAGGAAGAACCTACGCCACATACTTTAGAAGCAACACATGACTCACAAAAGATAAACACCTATGGGTCTATTGATTCACTCTCACTTGAAACTTATCCAAAATATTTTTCCAAGAGCCCTTAGGGAGGACTCCAACAAATAGAGGAATTCCCATGTATATCATAGGGAGCTTTCCAATTTGTTCAAATTCAAAGGATACAAGCAATTCACTATGAATAAGAATAAGGGTGTTAAAGAAATAAATTAAAGATTTACATTTATTGATATGTTTTCTAGAAGCAGCTAAATATATGTCCAACATCTAATGAAAGTAGGAAGCTTCACTAATCTTAGCCACGCCTAGTGATTTTTTTAGTGGCTAGTATTTGCCAATTGGCTAATAGTTGAAATTTGGGAATCCAAAATTGGCTAATAGTTTGAGCTACAACGTGACTTGAATCATCACATTTTTAAATACAAAAAAATATTATAGTCTCATTTAAATCTCCAAATAATTTATTTTATTAAAAAATTTAACTCAAAAAATTGCCACAATATTTGATACATGATTAGATCAAATTCGCCTAAATCTTATAAATTATAGTAGAAATCTATATTAATTTTCTAATAGTATATCATAATTATTAGTTGCTCTAGGACCATATTTCTAATCATTAGTTTCCACCATTGATTTATAATATAATATAATGGCCCTTGTTGTATTCCACAAGGTAAAATCTACCCATGATCTAAAATGCTCATGGGCCCCACAATTTTAGGTCTCATGAGCATTATAGATTGTGGGTAAATTTTACCTTATAGAGTACAATGAGGGTTGTTAGATCAGTGATCTAAAAGAAATTTTTAGCCCCATGAGAATTACAAATCATGGGTACATTTTACCTTGCAAAATACAATGAGAGCCATTATATTATATTTTTTTTAAATGGTGAAAAGTAAATATTATAGTCTACCCCTTCAACCCATCGATAATTTCCACCATCGGGCCCCTACTTTTCCATGAGAATTATTTTTAGATTGGATAGATTTTTCATCATAATTAATTCATTTTTCTATTAGTTTTCAAGATTCACCAAAATTTTCTACAAAATTTTAGTGATGTAAAAAAAATTGCCAATAAAATTAATATTTTTTTCAAAAAAGGGAAATATTCAACAATAGAAATTAATATTTTTTCCTAAAAAATGAAAGATTCACCAAGATTTTATATATTTTTTTGAGGGTGGTTTCTAAAATTTATCACTAGCCAAACCCATCAAATCCATGCGATCATCAAAATATAAATGTGTATGTGGAGACAAGTCATTATCCCAATGCCACCCATGGATAGAGTCATAATTGGAATGCCTCTTTATGACTCTCCCTAGGCCTTCAACCAAAAGAATGAATAGGTAAGGAAATATAGGATCCCCTTGTCAGAACCCCCTAGAAGCACAAAATAAGGTAGAAGGTTCCCCATTGACAAGAATAGAGAAAGAGGTGGACAAAAGACAACTCATCAACCACTTTACCCACCCATCAACAAACCCAAAGACACTTAACACTTTTTGGAAGAAAGACCATTTGGCCATGTCATCAACCTTATCCATGCCAAGCTTGATGAACATAGCTTTCTCCTTTGACATAGCCATGGAGTGGATAGTTTCACTCGCAAAGACCACCACAATCAAGATTTTCTTTACAACAGCAAAGTCCCCTTTCTCTTTAGATATGAACATGCCAATCCACCTCTTTAGCCTTTAAGTAATCAAATTAGACAAAATATTATAAACCACTTTGCACAAAGCTATGAGTTTAAACTAGCCCAATCTATCAGCCCCTTCACATTTAGGAATAAGAGAAAGAAAGGTAGAATTCATGGACTTCAACATCTATTTATTCCATTACAATTCTTGCATAACCTCTAGAAGATCCCATTTAATAATCTCCCAGAATTCTTGAAAAAACTCAATAGGAAACCAATCTTGACTGGGAGCTTTCCTCTTCTTCATTTGAAAAACAACACCCTCTAATTCCTCAAGAGAAATAGGATGCAAGAGGTGCACATTAATTTCCAAGGAAATAAGAGAGGGAATGCAAACAAGATTATGATTCTCTTCCTCCAAAACATCAATAGAATCTTCCTTGAATAGAGTAGCATAAAAATGTATAGCCTCTCTAAAGATCTTCTAATGAGAAACTAGATCATCTTCCCTTGAAGAGACAAGAGAAGAGATCAAGTTCCCATGCCTTCTAGCCTTAACAGAGTTGAAGAAAAAAGGTGTATTTATGTCACCTTCATGCAGCCACAATATCTAAGCCTTCTACTTCTAGAAGATTTCCTCCCTCAATTCCCATTCCTTCAAATCCTTCAAGGCTATAGTCTCCTCTACAAGGGAATCAGCTGACAATCCTTTCTCTCTAATCTCATGAGTAAAAATTTCCAAATTAGCTTGGGCAACAATTTTAGCCTGGAAGACATTGCTAAAGCATTACCTATTCCACTTCTTGAGTTGTTTCAAAAATTGCAATAGCTTGACAATGGAGTACATTGTTGTACCAAAATTTGGTTTAATACCACGGTACAACCAATCAACCATCAAACCCTAAATATGAGGGTCTCATAAGCACATAAGCTAGAATTTAAATGAAGTATTCTTAGGAACATGACTCAAAAATGCTAGAAACTTAATTGGAAAATGATTTAAGCCTCTCTAGTCTAAAATATCCTACCAAGTGGCCTAATTACCCTCAATCCAAAATCAAGAAACCAAAAACCTATCCAACCTTTCAAAAATGGAACCCTCCCCACATCTCCTATTATTCCACATGAATTGGCCATTTCTAGGCTTTATATCCACCAATTTTAAGGAAAAGCTATTACCTCTAAAAAGAAAGGTCAACAACTTCAAACTTTACACTCCACCCTTCTTTTCCTCCAAATCAACAATTGATCTGAAATCAATGCTTAAATTTTTCTAATTACACCTTGAATCAGATTTATAACAAGATATTTTACTGACGTGTTTGCATGTGAATTAGTAAATCCAATGAACATATAAAACACATGGAAAGAACATAAGCTAATAAAACCATATGACAAGAGAGAGAGTTGATAACGAAGTTCACCAAACTCCGTCTACGTCTCCAAATCCATTTGAACATGAATCATTATATTCCTTCTTATGCAAAATGTTGGTACCTTCTCACAAGTGTTTACACAAAGAACCACCTTCTCCTTAAACAAGGATTCAAGAAGGCATCTCACACTAATGACCTTACTCTAGACATTAGAAGGAAAAACTCATGACAATGCAAGCTTTACATAGCTCATCTCAAAACTACTACAAAGCTTCAAGACCTGAACTAAGTGTACAACTTTCTGCCCAAAAATCCCCTCTCACTGGGATACTTCGATCCAAGAATGTGATGATGAATTATCCCCTTGGCTTCTCCTTTTATATTTGAAATTTTCCCATTTGGGCCAAAACCAAAAAAATTGTAATTTTCCCTCTTTAGAGAAAAATGAAAATAGTCTCCCCTTATTTCACAAATAAATCATAAGCCCCTTATTAAAATCCATTTGATTTGTTTATAGCCCCTTGTCCTACTTCATTCTAGAGCCTTTATTAGTGGTTTGTTTGGTTTTCCTTTTATTTTAAATCCTAACTGAATAACCATTGAAATTTTGTTTGTTAAGTATTTCAAGCTTACCATTCTTTAAATAGAACTGACACCTTATATATAATTGAAAGCCCATGTGGCATAGCAAGGGTTAAGGATTTTTCTAGCTAAGCGGTCAGGGGTTCAACCCCCACCATTGTTATTTTTAAAAGAAGTTAAAATATCTTTAAGAAGATATTATCAGCCTGTGCCCATGTTGGTTAACGGTCAAACCAGTGGCACAATAGTTGTGAGTGGTGGCTTGGAATGTGGGGATTGTGGGTTTGACCCCCACTGATCATTTTGTTGGTATAAACAAATTGTTCTCATCGGTCGAGGAATAGATGAGGGTGCCACGTGCTACCCTACAAGTGACCCATGTGTCACCCATTCATTCATTTGTTAAAGACCACGTGGGTGAAATTTGTCACCACGCACTTGTACATTCCACCAAATCGGATGCCAACTGGATTGTACAAAATGTCACATCTACTACTAACTGGACTGCCAATTGTGTCTATAGATGCCATGTCACCTACCCCGTTGACTACCACATCATCATCTATACAATACGGTTGTTGTGTTAGCATGCTCATGTCATGCTAACATCATTGATGGTACCACCTAATCAACTGCGAAGTTTGATTTGTGATATCTTGGAAGTATAGTCTCCATTTTGAACAAAATGAGCACCATTGGGATAGTGATGACAAGCTCTTCATTTTTATGTCACTTCCAATCGATTTTGAGTCAGTCAATTCTTTTTCCTTCTAATGGTCCCCTACACCTAGTTTGGTCAAACTTTGACTGGCCATAACTCAGACTTATGAACTCCTTTTTTCCCTGTTCAATTTTTGTTGAGTCTAGTTTCTTGATCACTTTGACATGGTTCCAATTCCAGGGACATCCAAAAAAGTTCAATTTTTAGGGTTCTAAGATCCACCCAGATCAGACCTCCCCACTTAAGAACTTTTTGAACCTCCAAAAGTTTATTGTTCCTTTGACACATGCCTCAAATAAACTTTGTTGCTACCTCTAAAGCCCCATTGCAATACTAATACTAACTTCACCTTGGACAACTTAGATTTGATCCTATCCCATCTGGATACTGTCACATCTACCCTCTAAGGGTCTTATACTTTGACAACACTAGAAAGCATACATTGCTACATCTACCTACTAGGGTCTTATTCTTTAGTAATGCATTGTCAACATGATCTTTCCTATTGCCACATCTACCTCTAGGGGTCTTACATTTTGGCAACACTAGGAGTTCAAAACTCATTAAGATGCGGTCCAAAATAGAACTTTACATACCAAAAGTAAGAATAATACCAAGCATGATTAACCTGTCACTCATTGCTTCTCATGGTCGTGGTTCTCATTCTTGCACCAACACCATGAAGATCCTAGCATGACTCTGATGCTTCTCCTCACTTACAAACTTCTCAAGCAATGGTAAATTGTGCCTCAGCCTGATACATTCCTTCACCTTTGTTCTTTGAAATGGTTGATTAAAGGCTCCACCATTCAGCTCTATCTCTATTTGTTGTAGCAACAAGGCCATATAAAAAGGCCTTGAAGGGCTTTGATCATCATCTGACTGAGTCTTCAAGCTGAGAACATGTAGGTCACTTCTAACCATTCTCTGCAACTCTAAGTCCTAACGTGGAGTGATCATCTAGATCTATCCACCTTTTATTGAATTTCATCAAGTGATTTTCTTCCCTAAATAGGAACAAAGGACATCTTGCCTTGAGAATTGTCATCAACTGAGCACTCTGCACTTTCAAAATATGCAATTCTACATAAGAAGTCTTCAAACATTTTCTTTTTGATTACAAGAGATAGGCTACAATAGCCTTATAAAATATCAATCTAAGAAAAAAACAACTTCATGCAAATATGCATAATGATTTTATTACAAAAACCATGTCTATTTATATCAACTAGCTCATAATCACAATGTGATATTATTGTTGAGAAAATAAACATAAAAAAAGTTTGATACAACTACTTAGGCAATAGGTTTTCCTAGCTCTTACGAAGTTGATCAAAATAACTTCCCTTTGTCAATTACTCCTCTGGTTGAGCTTCTTCTGCCTTAGGGATAGTAGCTTCAGGTTCCAATTCCACCTATGCAACCTCCTATTGGTTGGGTCTCTCGATGAACCTTAATGAGTGACAAAGCTTTGGATGCAGCTTCTAACATTTCTCGATCCAATGCCCAGTTATCCTATAGTGAGTGCAGTACTTTCAAGATTTTTCCATCCTCTTGGATTCCCTCTTTGGAGAGGAATTGTATTCACTTCCACTACTGTACTCTGAAGTGTTTACAAGAGATTTTTTCCTTTTAGAGACTTTGGAGATTCTCTAGTCTCTCCATATCCTAGTCCTTGATAACGAGGTCTCCTCTTAGCCTCTATATGACTCTTTCATTGAATTTTCATGCAGATGATGCTTCAAAGCTATCATTTGGAGTGAGCAGGGAGTATGAGGAATTATCCTCTAATTGTGGACAAAACGCACATATCTGAGCATTCTCAGATATGAGAGGACTTCTATTTTTCTCCTCCATGGTCGTTTGCAACATCTCTTGCAACCTTTATTTCTTATTTTTTGCTTCTTCAAGTAACCCTCTCAGCTCAACATTCTCCAACTAAATGTGTTGGTTGGCTTCTTCAAGCTCTTGAAGCCTTTTAGAGCTTTCCCGATGGTCCTAGTAGAGTTCTTCAATCACTCTTTTCATTCAAAGAACGTCATCCACCATCAATGTAGTCAACATCATCCTTGAAGATTCTCCTATCTTTGATGCCATCTTTTTTTTAATATGCTCACATATCAAGCGTGCACATAGACTCAAAAAGATAGAAAACTGATTAAACTGGAAAACTTACTAACATTCACTCTTGCAAAACTTGTCAAACTGACTCTGATACCAAACTTGATCTAAAATCAGTGCTTAGAATTTTCTAATCACACCTTCAGTCAGATTTATAACAAGATCTTTTACTGATGTGTTTGCATGTGAATTAGTAAATCCAATGAACATATAAACACATGGAAAGAACATAAGCTAATAAAACCATATGACAAGAGAGAGAGTTGATAAAAAAGTTCACCAGACTCTAGCGAGGTCTCCAGATCTATTTGAACATGAATCATTCTATTCCTTCTTATGCAAGATGTTGGGACCTTCTCACAAGTGTTTACACAAAGAACCACCTTCTCCTTAAACAAGGATTCAAGAAGGCATCTCACACTAATGACCTTACTCCTGACATCAGAAGGAAAAAATCATGACAATGCAAGCTTTACATAGCTCATGTGAAAACTACTACAAAGCTTCAAGACCTAAGCTAAGTGTACAACTTTTCTACCCAAAAATCCCCTCTCACTTGGATACTTTGATCCAAGAATGTGATGATGAATTCTCCCTTGGCTTCTCCTTTTATATTTGAAATTTTCCCATTTAGGCCAAAACCCAAAAACTTGTAATTTTCCCTCTTTAGAGAAAAATCAAAATAATCCCCCCATATTTCACAAATAAATCATAACCCCATTATTAAAATCCATTTGATTTGTTTATATTCCCTTGTCCTACTTCATTCTCAAGCCTTTATTATTGGTTTGTTGGGTTTTCATTTTATTTTAAATCCTAACTAAATAACCATTGAAAGTTTGTTTGTTAAGGATTTTGGGCTTACCGTTCTTTAAATAGAACCAGTGCCTTATATATAATTGAAAGCACGTGTAGCATAGTGGGGGTTAAAAATTTTGCTACCCAAGCGATTAGGGGTTCAACCCCCATCGCTACTATTTTTAAAAGTAGTTAAAATATTTTAAGAAGATATTATCAACTCACACTCATGTTGGTTAATGTTCAAACCAGTGGTGCAACAGTTGCAGCCAGTGGCTTGGAATGTGGGGGTCTTGTGTTGGACCCCCACCGATCATTTTGTTGGTATAAATAGACTATTCTCACTGGCTAGGGAATAGACAAGGGTGCCACGTAGCACCTTGTAAGTGACCCATGTGGCACCCATTCATTCATTTGTTGAAGACCACATGGGTGACATGTGTCACCATGCACTTGTAAATTCTACCAACTCGGATGCCAACTAGACTGTATGGAATGCCATGTTTGCTACTAATTGGATTGCCAATTATGTGTACAGATGCCATGTCACCTGCCCCATCAATGACCACATCATCGTATGGACTGACATGTGTCAGCTCCTTATTGGACCATGTCATCATCTATACGGTACGATTGCTGCACAACATGTTGGCATCATCAATGGTACCACCTCGTCAACATGGTCAACTGTGAAGTGTGACTTGCAATATCTTGGGCATACAGACTCCCTTTTGACGAAATAAGCGTCATCAAGATCATGATGACAAACTCTTCATTTTGACATTTCTTCCAACCAATTATGATTCGGTCAAATTTTTTGCCTTCTAATGGACCCATGCACCTAGTTTGACCAAACTTTGACCAGCCATAACTCAGATGTATGAACTCGTTTTCCACCCATTTAAGTTACGTTGAGTCTAGTTTCTTGAGATTTTTTACATGGTACTAATTTCAAGGACATCTAAAATATTTCAATTTTTAGGGTTCTAAGATCCACCCGAATCAACAATGGCATTAAAATCTCCAACAATAGCCCAAGGAACTAAAGGAGCAAGACTTCAAACATACCGAGTATGAGACCAAAGGTGATATTTTCCAAGAAGATTAATTGGGGCATAAACATTAGAGAGGAGAATGATCTCTTTATACTCCAAACTCGAAGCAACAACAAAAATAAAAAACTTGTTGGAGCACCACCAAAGAGGGGAAATCTTCAATGGGTTCCATAAGCAAGCTACACCATGAGCATTACCCTAAGAACCAATGCACTGACATTGACCTCTGCACCAAATTCTAGGAGCTAGGTTGCACATGGTCTCCATGACAAACTTTATCTCTTGAATAAACAACATATCAAATGAATGAGTTCTCACCAACTCCCAAACACCTTTTTTTCTAAGGCCATTGTTCAATCCCCTTACATTTTATGATAGAATAATCAATTCAAAGAGTGGTAAAAATGGGATTCAAGGGTTTTAACCAACCTTGACTCCACCAATGTATCACCCATTATCTTATTTTTTCTAAATCCTTCTTTCTCCCCACCTTAGAAGGTTTATTTGAAGCCACATTACTAAGATTCTTCTGCTATATTCCAAGGGAGGAAGAAGGAGATTCACTTCCTCTTCCAAAATCTAGCTCTTTCTATCCCAAAGGAGGTGCACTGGCAGTGAAGTCCAACTCAACATTCTTTACCACACAGATCGATTCCACAGGTCTCTATGTAGTCCCAAGAGCAAGATCCATATCCATTTGTGCCAAAACCGTGTCTCCCACTTGAAAATATTAATTCTCATTAACTCTCATTAACTCCTATTTTGCCACCAACTCTCCCAATTCAAGATCCAACATACCAAGATTTACCTTTGTTGGTCAAGATTCTCTAGAGCATTAAAGCGGTTGAAGATTCCACTATCCTACATATCCTTAACATCCCCTTTTTCCCCCTGCATCCATTATGATGCTTAATAGGAATGAATCCATCCTTATCTATTGCTTCCCCTAATAAACATGTTTTTCCTTTATCCTTCTTAAGAGGTTATCGTCAAGCCTGATTTACAAGAGGCCCAAAAGAGCGAACTCTTGGACATCTTTTTTGAAGATGCCCATACTAATGACAAATTTGACACCTAAATGGGAGGGATTCATAATCCAATTGTTGAATCCACAAGGTGGAACCAAGGTGAATTTCTAGAGAATCAGGCAAAGAGTTATTTAAATCAATTTCAACATATATACAAGCATAAGAAATTACCCTTTTCTCCAGCGTTTGTTGCGAAGGTCCCACCAGTTTGCCAAGCAACAAAGAGATTGAGTGTAGAATATCATTCCTAAAAAATCCCCAAGGAAACTGAAAGACACCCCAAACAGGAATATAGGATGACAATTTTTTTGAAGGGTTAAAACTAGTATGACATGGCTTGATAGATAGGCCCACCTGATTATAAAAATAGGGGCCTCCTTCAAAGGCCTTGTTGTTATTGTCCATGCAATTCAACATCACATTTGTTAGCAACCAACATAATTTCCATTTCTCCCTCAAGATTCCATGTGTACTAAGCCCACGACTCTAGAAAGCGAAGAGAAACTCATATTTTGATAAACTTGTAAATCAAAGCATGGTTCATCATCTAATTAATTTCTTCTTCAATTAAAGATGATTGGATTACCAAGATAGGTCGATCTTGAAATCGCTCCAAACACCCATTAATTTTTGAGATTTGAGGACCTCCGGTCTAAAAAAACCCTCCCCACTTGAGGATTTTTTTAACAATGTCTCCACACTTACATGCATGGATGATGATGGCATATTCTTAGACAAAATCTCTTGAAAATAAACCCTTTAATTCGAGGTAGCCTCTACAATCGCTACCATACTTGATCAATGAGAAGAAAACCTTGAAAAACCAAATTAAAATGCAAGAACCTGAAACATTAAGAAGAAATAAAAAAATCCTTATCTGAGCCCTACCTAGGCTTGAGCTACATCCCAACACTACCCCAAATGTAAAATAAAACCCCCTGAATACCCACATGAGCATGCAAATGCTACAAAGGAGAGAAGGAGGCCAAAAAAGGTTATAGTGAGCATGAGAGCCCTAACGCGGGCCCATTAGAATAGATCTTTGCTACAGCCACAATCGCTAAAATCTCGAGCTAAATAAGTCTATGTAAGTTGTGAAAATACTTTTAGTTTAGTGGTGAAGTTGTATGGCATGAAACTAATTTATTAAGACCTCAACATTATAGATTAAAATTAATCTCCTTAAAAAATATATATATATACGCATTAAAAATATATGATCATATATATATTGATACAATATATATTTTATTGACAAATGAATTAATAAAATACACACTAAAAATTCTAATCACAATATAATTAAATATTTATAACAAAACTTCATAAAAAAATATTTGTACCACTTTAAATATTTCAATTTAAAATTACTAACAATTTTAACAAATTCTATTAATAAATATTTTAAATGTACTCATTTAAATTAATTTTTTTTTAAACCTGAAATATTGAAACAAATAACATTTTAAAGATCTTTAAATTCAAGATATTGAATATGAAAATGAAATTTCATATGTTATAAAACTTACCTTCTTGGCATGGCATGAGATGGTAGTATTAGCTAAGCAAGTTCTTGTGGTTAAGATGTAGTCCAAGAATGCACATGGATGTCTTTATCATTTTTTCCCCTACTTTTGGCGTTAGTGCAGATAATTAGGAACTATCCGTCCACATTTGAAAACATCCACGCCTGTCAGTTTGGAGTTTCGCGATTTTGAATTATAATTTGTTATATGTAATCATTTATAGTACGTTTTATATAGAAGTATTTTATCATATAAAATACAATCATGGTATTTTTTTTGAATTTTTTTGATAAAATAATATATATGAAAGCAAATAACAAAATTTACCATTAAAATTATAGTATAATAATCTTCTTCAATATTGTATTAAAATTCACTCATTTACAATACAATAATAAAAAATTTAATCAATTCTTATACATTTAGTTTTTGTCATGTTAAAGGGAATCTATTTGTCAAAGTCATCTTGATGTCAAAATTGGCTTGAACATGTTTATGAAGGTTTGAACCTTATTGGATGACTTTCGAGGTCAAACCTTACCTGAACATGTTTCTCTGAAAGTTTGAATCTTGATAAATGACTTTTTATCAAATACCATATCCTTACCAATTATCCTTAATGAATTGAACTACAACCTTTTACAATGAAAAAAGAATGAGTACAGAGATCCAACGGGTGGAGAGCAGCAAAGCCAGAGAACAAAGTATTGCTGCTAACCATGTCTTCTTGAAATTGTTGCAAATTCCACAGACACAGGAAGGGAACCCAATTGATTAGCAGTTACTACTTCATCCGTAATATGCACAATACTACTGCCGTAATCTTGGTAACTCGTATCATAAGAAATCCAAAGAATCTCATGAGCTGGAAATGGAGCTTGGCCTTCCAGTATTTGCAGTACCGTTCTAATGCCAGGCCTTTGTTCTGGTTGAGGATGAGAACAAAGCAATCCCAATTTTAGCACTCTTTCCATTTCCTCCACATCATAAACACCATCAAGATTTGGATCGGCAGCGTGCAAAACTTGTCCATTTTGATATAAATCCTTCACCCAATCCACCAAAACAATCTGTTCATTCTCCATGGACTCTCTACGGGCCTCCTGCCACATGCAACTTCCAGTAAAACAACGCCAAAACTGAAAACATCGGAGCTTGGAGTAACTTTCCCTGTATTTGTGACTTCGGGAGCGATATACCCAACTGTTCCGACGACCCGTGTTGTCTGTGGATTTTGCGTGTGATCGTACCAACGAGCAAGCCCAAAGTCTCCAAGTTTTGCATTAAGCTCTGAATCGAGTAACACATTGCTGGATTTCACGTCTCTGTGAACCACTCTGCGTTCCCATTGCTCGTGAAGATATAACAACCCTGCAGCGACGCCCTTAAGAATTGCGTATCTTCGGGCCCAAGACAGAACTTCACTTTTTTCCTCTGGATTTGGAAATATCCATTTATCCAGGCTTCCGTTTGGCATGTAGTCATAGACAATAAACAGCTGTTTGTTTTTCCTGCACCAGCCCCTCAATTGAACAAGGTTCCTGTGCTGGAGACGACCCACGCTTGAGATTTCTGCAATAAATTCCTTCATTCCTTCAGTGGAGTCCTTCGTGATACATTTCACTGCAACTTCAAGGCCTCTTCTGGAGAGAATCTTAGCTAAACAATAGCCAAAGTGTGAGCTAAACAATAGCCATGGCAACACTATGATAAAACAGAATCTTAGCTGGCTAAAGGTAGTCATCAGCTCTTCTAGGAAACCCAGCGCCCTGAAATGCTTGATATAATTCTTTTCATCCTCACATAAAGGGACGGTGTGCATGCACCTCATAGTCTGAAGAAATATACTCCTTATGCGGTCTCCTTCTTTTAGTGTGGTTGATTTAGTCAAAGTCATTGGTGGTAGTTAAAAGATTCTTAATTTGTTGTTATTAAACAACTATAGTAAATAAATTATATTTAACAATCATTATCTATCACGATTCATCTGATAGATAATGAAATATAATAATAATAACGTTGAAGAAATCTGATAACATTAATTTTGGCATGTTACGCCTTCCATGGTACAAAAAGTTAGAATTGCTGATCACATTTAATAGAAGAAAAGTGAAAATGCTCCCATTGACGAAGCTTGCAGGAAATTTACTCACACGGATGCACGTTCCATTGACTGAGTTTCTTTTGAATTTCAAAGCAAAAGCTTGTCTTTACTTGGAGATAGTGGAAAACATTAAGCAGTTGGAAAGAAGATTCCCATAGAAAGTCCGAAATGACAGCTGGGCGGAATCGAAAAATTATATCTGCATGTTATTATTTTAAATTGTTTAAAATTTATCTATATTTAAATTATATATGAGTCGTTTAGTGGTTAGTGATAGAAATGTCATTATTATTTATTCTTAGTGACATTATTATTTGCGTGTATTACCTATATATATTAATAATTGTGATATTGCTATCAGGATTCAACCGTGTAGTTTCGAGTCAAACTCATTGACTCGAAACTACACAGTTGAATCCTGATAGCAATATCACAATTTGACACGCTGTGGAAAAATACCTCCTACTTATCAATTGATGAGCTAAAGGGGCTCTATTATGAATGGTTCATAAGGCACAACACTTTGGGTTTTCAACTCAGCGGGCTTAACCTTGGAAAACTCCCCGGTTAAGCCGCTTGAGTGAGCAAACTGGGATGGGTGACCTCCCCGGACCGTGCTTCACCTCTGTGAGCATCACCTAGATGCAATGAGTGCTAAGTGGACCATTCGATATCATGAGAGACGGGTTCTTGTTGAACCACTACTCATGAAACATGGGTCAATGAGTTTGACTCGAAACTACACGGTTGAATCCTGATAGCAATATCACAATTTGACACGCTGTGGAAAAATACCTCCTACATATTAATAATTTTTCATTTTTCTGTTTCTTTCTATTAAAACATTATTTGTCAAATATATATAATATTACACATTTTTCATTGTTTTAGAAATATATAGTACTTTTTAAATTTATGATGCAAAATATTTTAATCTTTTAAATGTTAATTTGATTATTTATTACTTATTTTTATTCTCAAAATATTAATATTATTAAGATGTTTTAAAAAAACATTATTTATCATAAATTAAAAGAGAATAATAATGAAATATATGATTAAAGAAATTTGAAAAAGATATTTTAGATAGTTGAGATGTTAAGATTTTTAAAGAATTTAAAATATTTTTTTTGTGATTATTATAAAGTTTATTAAATTTATTTATTTTAGATTCTATTTAGTTTAGTTGACCAACAATTATTTTGATGATTAATATCAATTAATGTGCAATTCAATGATCTAATCAAGTTTACGTTTGTAAAAAATATATTATATTTTTTTTTCTACCATTTTGCACTCACTTTGATTAGATTGCTCTTTATGCCATGATTAGTGTACAAGTGGTGTGTTACAATATTGGCATCTACAAATAGCATGATCCTTAATCTATTTCCATTAGCCTACATCTCAAGGACCAATTCTTATTTTTTATTCCATCCATTCATTATCTCAAGTCACTTTTATAGTCACAAAACTAACCAAGGTAATATCTACAACTTTCTAATCTAGAATTAGGCCCTTGATAAATGTTAGACTTAATAAAAAATTGAAACTACCCAAAACTTAGTGCAAGAAAATAGACCAAATAAAACTAGTCTAACAATGAAATAAAATCAAAATAGAAAAATAAAGCTAGTTCCCACAAGAGAATGTGAATTCTAAAAAAGTAAAGAAGCATTATGAGATCTTAGAATAACATGAACGAATAAAAATCTAAAGGATTTGATACAAACATAGGAAAGAGAGGAGGAAAAGCCAACTTAATGAAAAAGGTAGCCTCAACTACCCAAAATAAGCATGAGTTGCACTAATAAAAAAACATTGCATCTAATCCACATTTGATTCAATCATTACAAAATAGCAAGATAAAACCAATCAAGTATAAGAAATCACATAATATATAACTAGAAAAAATAGAATAAAACTACACAAAACATACATCTTAAGTATTATTTTGGTGGGTTAAAAGATAGGTCAAAACGAATGAAACTTGATGAAGAACCCATTTAAAAGTAGATCCTCTTGTAAATAAGTAACCTTTTGCACTCCTAATAAATCTTGTAAATAAAAACATACTCTCTATAATTGTTTTAGAGAAGATTCCAATAACTTGCTCAAAATGTAAGTTGTATCAAAGATCAATGGTGTGACCAAACACAAGCTCTTTGATGTAGTGCATGTGAACCTCTAGATTTGTTTAATTTGTTGATGATGGAATGGGTTCCATGAAATCTATATGACACTTAGATTATCATAAAATATGACTAGTGGTCATGTGAACTAGATATTAAACTCAATGAGAATATTTTGATGTCAATGGCCTTTGTGGTGGCATTAAAAACCCATAATATTTAGCCTTCGTGGAAGATATAATAATAGTATATTGTTTTTTCTCAACAAACAAATAGGACCTAATGTAGGTGAGAATTTATAACCTAAAGTGGACATTCATCTTGACAATCACCTCTCCAAAGTATATTTTATACCCTAGTGTGGACACGAAAAAAGTAACCCTTCTACTTTTTCATGTCTAGGCCCTCCTAGTGGACTTTAGCTTGATTTTGCCTAGATTTAATGTTGTAATGTGTTCAACACATTCACATTAGTTCTTGGACCCTTGTGAATCATTAAGACTTCTAGGATGTCTTGTAAAGGTGTTGTGAAGTGTTGTAACCCACTTTCATACTTTTTTAGGACCCTGTCATCATAATTCACCTAAATAACTCCCTTTTGTCACTTACCAAGTCTTATTGTAAAGTGTTGTAAAGTGTTGTAACCCACTTTCACGCTTTTCTAGACTTGTCATTACTATTTCAACCCTTTCTCATGTTTAAATGACCCCTTAATACACTTTTTGATCCGCCTTAAGTGTGTTTTTTAGGATATTACCGTTGGACAACATTTAATTGCCTATAATTCCTGACACCCACTTAATTTGCTTAAGTGGGACAAAGTTATCAATAGGGGTGACTTAGTCCTTTTTGGCACAAAACTCAAAATTATTTCTATTTTCAGGTGGTATTTCATTCTCTAACTCTTGAGGCCAGCCTGTGATGTGATATTTTCAAGAAATTTAGTAAAGATCAAGTATAAATAAGGGCTTTTCCTCTCATTTTAACACCTATTCATTCAAGCATTCACTCAAGAAAATTAACTTAAACATTCTCAAGCATTCAAGCACTCTAATCATAATCAAGTCATCCATTGGAGCACTTCATTATACATCTTCAAATTTCCACATCAAGGGTTTGGTAAGTCTATAGCATTGCATGTTTATTTATCATTCTTTTTCCATTTCATTTCATTATCTAGGGTTTTATTACCAAAGTGGGATTTGACCGAGGAGAATACCTATATTCTAGTCCTTAACTATTTTTCCCTCTTTGCATATGTGTTTACAGAATTTGTAGGAAAATTTGTCAAAGACACAGGTGTTGAAAAGTGGTCACCAAGTCATCAAATCTATTCAAGTCAACATAACCCTAATACAAGCTTGAAGACCCTTTTATTTGGTTTTCTGTAGAATCAAGACCAGACACTTGTCAGAAAAGCAAGTGCAAACCTGAAGCTACAGGATTGTATCCCAAATGTCTTGAAATCTGCAGGTGGACTAAGTCACCACTAGTGGTGGATTAGTCCCACTACTAGGCTTGAAAAGTGGTTTTTTGCAATTTTCGATACCCATTTGGCAAATTCCTATTTCAACAAGTTTTTCCCGAAACTAGGACTAAGTCACCTAGCCTGGTGTAAGTTTCTTGGTCAACATTTGTAATCAATTTTTTAGGATTCCAAAATCTCTACACATCATATTTTAGATTCCAGGTGCACCTCTCAAATTCTATTTAGTTATTTCATCATTTTCTTGCATTTTTAAGTGTTTTTGAATATCATAATGAGTTTTCTAGTACTTCATATTTCTTAGGTTGTGCATCATTAAATCATTTTCTTTTAAGATCAGTGCATTAGTATGTCATAATTAGACATATTACATCTCATTTAAAAGAATCTTGAGTGGAGACATTTGCATTTTGGACCCCATTTCCTTTCTCCTTTTAGGTGAAAAACCCTAGGAGCTAAAGTAGTTGGGAAATCCAAAATCATTGTCCAAATTTTGGTGAACCTAACTTTTAAAAATCTTTTCTTCTGATTTCAAAGTGCATCCTAGGTTCCATTTGCATTGCATTAGATATTTCATTGATTAAATTACATCCTATGGTTTTCAAAATTCCATAAGTGAAAAGCTCCAATAGCTTTCCTTTTGCATCATTTTTGCATTCAAAACAACAAAAATTATGTATTTTAATACTATAGTTGCATCTATGCATCCGAAAGACATAAAATTGCATTTTTTTTTTTTGAAAAATATCAAAAAAATCATCATTGGGACTAAATTGCCACACTGGGTGACTTAGTCCTCCTGCACCTTTTGCACTATAATTTTTGGTATTTTCTGCATTTCTATTCCTTGGTACTGCATTCCTATTTTAGTTTACATAATTTTTGTTATTTGCATTTTATTATTCCTAGATTACATTGCATCCATCCCACCTTTTGTGGTATTTGTATGAGTGTTTGGTGCCCTATTGATAATACTTTAGTGAGAAGTTCTCGACTCATGGCATCCCATGATAACACACTTGTTTTGGACCTCAGGTTGTCTTGAGCTCCTATTGGTATGGACAATAGTGCATTAAGCATGGATACTACAACTAGCATACATTTACCTTCACATACAATGCATGTTGATACATCAAATGCTCACATTCCACAAGAAAAGGTAATTAACATTCATGAGGATTTAGCACATTTGCAACAAAACTTGTTTCTTGAAAAAATTTCAACCACTACAATTCCTACTATAGACAACATTCATCAAATGCTTGAAAGTGATGAGGGTTTAGATGTTATGAAAAAAATTGTTGAGATATACCAAAAAGATGATTCTTCCACCTCTAGCACATCTCAACCAAAAAAAATTGTGGTTAAACAAGGAGGATCTCACATTCCTACCCCTTCAAATATAGCATCCATACCTACTTAAACCACTCCTCAAGTTACAACAACCATGCAATAGTTAGTCAGGTGACTCCTTCTTTTGCTATTCCAACTAGCGTTCCTAGTTATTTTGTGGCATTGAATGTTCCATCCTCCACTACCTTCACCCCATTAGTGCCCACTTCACTTGTCCCAACATTACATATACTCCATCACCATTCTCTCTTCCACCTCTACCACTTACACTGACCCTCTCATTAAACAACTCTTCCAAATTGTTTCTTCCATGCAACAACAAATATCTACCATAAACCAAAACCAAACCACACCACCTACCTACTATGTCTATAGTATCTCATTATCTTTGGAAATCTTAAGAACACTAATGCCACAAGGAATTGAGATGCCTAGATTTGAGAAGTACAAAGGTAAAGGATATGCTACTAATCATGTCAATTCCTATACAACCTTATGCAATGATTTTTTCCTTGATGATAAATTGTTAGCTAAACTGTTTCCTAGGAATTTAAAGGATACTATGTTGGAGTGGTTTTCCTCTTTACCCAATCATTCAATTCGATCATTTAATGAACTTGTTGATTCATTTATTAGTCATTTCAAAGTCCATATGATTCCTAAAAAGAGAATGGTTGATTTAATGAGATGTAAATAGAATGTGGATGAAAAAGTGATTGATTTCATTTCACGTTATCAGTCATTGTATACTCAAGTAGATGTTGACCAAGATTCTTGATTCACATCTCCAAAAGATGTTTATTGAAAACTTGCAAACTCACATTCAGGATAAATTGACCATGATGAAATTTCCTTCTTTCCTACACTTATACACAACCCTTTGTGATTATTAAAACTTAGTTACTAATCGTGATGCAAAATCCACTTCTAGCTGAGTTGAGAAGAATGAACAAAGCAACCAAAACAACTCACAAAACTTTAGAAGTCCAAACAAAGGGTTTTTACAATTCAACCCCCCTCCTCAACAACCACCTCAACCTATCAACAACCAAGTAGCATTTGTTAAAGCCATGATACCTTACAGTTATGGAGATCCAAAATGATAGTTTACACCATTACCAGACACTCTTCATAACACCTATTGGACTCAAGGAACACTAAGAGGGGGGTGAATCAGTGTTCAGCAATATTTAAATTTCATTTCAAATCTTAACCTATTTACAACATTTCAACAGAAGTAAAGATGCGAGCACATGATGGAATCAATCAAAACACCATGACACCAAGATTTTTATGTAGCAACCCTGTTAGGGGAAAAACAACGGTGGAGATTAATCCACAATTTATACTTTGTTAAAATTATGAAGAAAAAGGGAATGCACATGCATTCAGGCATGCTACCTAGAGCTCATTGCTCAAAATAAGGAAGGCTCACTACCTTACAAAATTTTTGGATTACAAAAGAAGGTTGAAATGAGAAAGTAGCATCTACAAATTCCTGGTATCAGTTCCGATGAAGCTCATAGATCATATTCTAGACCTTCTATTTGATTTTGCACTTCGCTCTACTCTACCTTAATTCACCTCACAAAAATCTTCTTCTACACAAGTAAAATTTACTCAACTGATCTTTTGATATTCACACACACATCTTCTCCACTCTTCACACCTATTCACAATCAAAATGAATTAGCCCAACTCGCATATATATCTGCTATCAAGGATTTCAATCGCTTCAAGTTGGTTTAAGGAAAACATGAAATATTATCCAATGATTGGCTTGAATCAAAAATTATATTCAATGCACACCCATAAAAGTAGACTAATTCTATGTTGGGACCCAAAATAAAATTCCCAACACAAGAAAAAATTAGAAAAATACTCCTTATACATCCACGACATCCTACATTCACCAAGTTGGCCACCATGAGAAAATAAACAGAAAAATCATCCTACTAGATCTCCTAATTCATACACTGATTAATGCAACAGCACAAAACTTAACACTAAGATAAAATGGATGCTCAAAAACCTTCCCCAAGATCCAAAACCTAAAATGATAATCCAGTGAAGCATATAGATCAACATACTAACCAGATACCCTGATCTTCATTATCACTTCTAGTAAAACTTTGTTCTTCACTCTACCTGTCGGTAGGAACAAATTTTGATATGTGGATTGGAATAATGACTTAGGTTCCATCATTGACAAAAATAGAAGCCATATGCCAACAATTGGCCCCTTTGGCATTGATGGCAACACTTCATGAAAAATGACTAAGTGTCAGAACCAATATGATTATGCTGCCAAAGTTCAAAGTTTTAAAACACAACTTATTTTCAAAAAACATCTCCGCCTTAGAATGATAAATCATTTTTCATTGCTCTCTCTCCCCCTTTGGCATCAATGAAAAGAATAATTTTCACTGCACTCTCTCTCCCTTACAAAAATTTGATCAAAATTTGAAGAAGTACAACTACTACTCGAGTCAAAAAATTATCTTGTACTTATCTTTCATTTTTGGAAGAAATATCCTCCAAGTTTTCACTACAATCTTGATGATTATGATCATAATGTTGTTCTCTAATGTCTACTTGATAATCTAAATGAGGGATTCTAGAATTGTGATTTCCTCTTCTAGTTTGTCTGCTTTCCTCAGAACCTCAATCAACTGCTCCAATATGCATTTAGTTAAATCCTTCATCTTCCAAAAGAAGTCCACTAGGTTGTTTTTGGTGAACATAAATTTTGTATGCTCAAACTGTAACACTTGAATACTTTTCTTGACTATGCCATCCTGATCCTGAAACATGTTATAATCCTAACCAATTTTTTTTAGCTCAAATTCAATCTACTCCAGCTTTTCTTTGTATTTCCCAATTGCATGAGGAAAATAAACACAATAGTTGTAGATGTTATTGGCTGAATTTATGCATTTCCTCAACACATTCATTTTCCTTTTTAGTTTGGTGAGAGATAGCTTGAACTACTCCTTTAGATGTATAATTATTTCTCCCTCTTTCCTATCCTGAGACTCAGAGACCGTGGCATCCTTAATACACTCAATCATCTCTTTAGGAAACACATTCTGCAAACACTCCAAACCAATGTTATTGTGCAAAAAATAGGTACTTAGTGTGTTCTCGATCAAGCCCTACTCATAAGAGGGTCTCTCAGACCATATGTCTACAATTTTCTGCATCTTTCTCCTAAACAATTTGTAGTATCTTTTCCTTGGATAAAACACCTTCTTCTTCACTTCCTTCTGCCATAACTACATCTAGTTCAATTGATTTTGGTTCTTCTCTTCGACTGTACTCATCAAATTCTTCATCTGTTGTGTCCACAATCACTAGATCTTTACCTTAACCTTCAATTTTTGGAGTCTTGTGTGTCAGAGGAGTGTAATCAACAATCTCATGTGATATTTTCTTTTTCCTATTAATCTCACTAGAAGAAGATCCAACTTCAAGTGCTCTTATCGGAATAGAAATGCTAATTTCTTCAAACTTCAATAACAGTTCTTCAAAGAAATTTGCATATTCTTGCTCACAATTTTCTGAAGTATTAGAGTGTTCAAAATTTTTTTTACAAATGAGTTCATTTTCTTTCCATACAACATTATTGATTTGTGGCAAGCAACTCAAAAAACACATCACAAGAAATATGACCAAGGTACCAAACCTGAAGGGGTAATCTGCCTCCTTTGTTAGTTGCACATTTTCCATCAATCGATCTTTTAGCAATCCACATAGATCAAAATCATGATCCTCCATTATCATTTTATGAGACATATAAACTGTGCCTACCAAAGTTGTGCCTTCCTTATTTTTGAAAAGGACTTTGTATGAAATTCCATGCACAATGTACCTTGTTATCGAATCCTTGATCGTTGAAATTATCAGAGCCCTTTGATCTCCTATTACTTTGGTTAGGGTTTTGACCTCCTTGTTCTGAATCGACTTCTTTTCCAAAATATCCCCAAAATTACATAAACCAGTTAAATTCTTCATTACCTCTTTCAAAATGTGATAGGGTTTATCCATAGTTAGAATGTCATCATTCAATCTATTCAAGATAAACCTAACAACTTCTGTGTTATCAAACTATGAAAATTCACTCCAAATGTCCAAACTTTTGTGTTTTAAACCTTCAAGCCATCTCAATTCATCGACCAGCAACAAATTTCTCAAATCCCTAATATTTTCACTACTGTATTCATCTTAATTCACAATTCGTTTGATTTTCTTCATTTTTCTTTTCGTATTGAACAATTTTTCTATAGAACACCAAATTTAGTGAGAATTTTACAAGCAACTGAATTACCTAATGAATTCACCCTCAAAATGTCTTCACTCCTTCAAAATTTTGTTGCAAAGGCTATCCTTTTGTTTTTCTTCAATGCACTGTGACAAATGAGGGTTCCAAATACCCTTTTATAACTCACACACCTAACCTCTTTATCACATTAAACGTTTTTCCCTAGGTGTTCCGGATACTCTACTTTCTCAAACAACAAAATGAAAATTCATCTACGGACCTTCTACTTCTCATAATTCTACATAAATGACCACCGATACAATTTGTAAAGTTCTATTTGGCACAACTAATGACAATTTCCTGCATTCTGGTGCTAGCGACTGGCAGGGGGACAAAGGATTTTCTTGAACAACTCCCCCTAGGCCAATGGCCTGAGATCAATTTCCATAGGAATTACTAGAACCTACTTCCAGTGTGGGCTTATTTCCTTCATTACTTTCACTCTTCCTTACCCCTATTTTCTTCATCTGATATCATATCACTTCCACTATCATTCTCCCTTTTCCTTTATCATCTATTTCTGAATTTTTTCCTTTGTATACCAGACCTCTTCTATCCATATTTTTGTTCCTACAGAATCTTGCAATGTGACCAAATCTATTGCAATTGTAACACGTGGGATTTCTTTGTCTAGACCACTCATTCCATTGATTTCCTCTCGATCTAAATTTATTATCAATATTCCCAAATCTTCCACAGGTGTAGCATTTAACATTCCTTACACTGATAGACATACTTCTGCATTCAATTAACTTATGACCAAACTTATTGCAACTGAAGTACTGATTGAGAAATTATGGATTTCTTGAATTTATTTTACTTCTACATTGAGAAGCCATATGACCAAATTTATTACAAGAAAATCAGTGACCATTAAACTTTTGAGCATTGGACTGTCTTACCAGATACTTTCTTCCTGTGTTCATTTGATTTCTTTGTCTAGAATCCTTATGTTTAGATCCAGAGCTTTCTCCCTTCTCATATCCAAGACATCGCTTGTCATTTGCATCCTTTTGTCCTTTAGTCAACTCATCAAGTTTAGCAGAATTGATCTTAAACTTCTCCTTGTATTCATTTGCACTAGTGATTTCATCTCTGAGAATAACTATTTGTCTTTAAAGCTCTGGTTCATTATTTCTAGATTGTTGTAGTTCAATCTCCAACTGAATGAATCTACTATTAACTCTGTTGAATTCTTTAGATCTTTCTTTTAAGGACCAGGCCAAATTCTCCTCATTCTTCTTTCTTTCTTCAATCTCCAAGGCCTCATTGACATAGATTCCATCTCAAGCTTTAGAGCAGCATAGTCTCTAGCAAGATTCTCACACTCTTCAGATATTTCTTTTAATGTCCGATTCAAGTGAACATCTTCTAGGCTTTTATTTTCTTTCTGCTTTAGCTGATCACATAGCTTCTTCCTCTTTTCTCATGACTCATTGATTTTATCTTTCAATGATTGAATGAATTTTTCAGCATTCTCAAGATTTTCTTTTAATTCCATGACTTTTTCTTTAGACTGATCAACATCATCAAGGGCCACCAAAAGCTACTATTGAAGACTACCATAATCCATTGCATTCCAAGATCCACCTCAAGCTGTAAAACTTCTTGAAAGGAACCAGCTTTGATACCAATTGTTGGACTCAAGGAAAACTGAGAGTGGGGGGTGAATTAGTGTTCAACAATATTTAAATTTCATTTTAGATCTTAACCTATTTACAAAATTTCAATAGAAGTAAAGATGCAAGCACATGAAGGAAACAATCAAAACACCATGACACCAAGATTTTTATGTAGAAACCCTGTTAGGGGAAAAACCATGGTGGAGATTAATCCACAATTTATACACTATTAAAAGTATGAAGAAAAAGGGAATGCTCATGCATTCAGGCACACTACCTAGAGCTCACTACTCAAAATAAGGAAGCCTCGCTGCCTTA